>BFEA01000039.1:3146011-3157005 GCA_003427395.1 Chara braunii
AAAAAAAAAAAAAAAAAAAAAAAAAAAACGGTTGTAGCTCAGGCTTATCCTGCCGCACATTCTTCGACCTTCAGCCGCCTTGCTCGGCCCAGCGCACACCCTCCTCCTTGCTTGGTTTCCATTTCTCGATGCCGACACCGTCTCTCTCGTGTTACCGTCCACAGGATAGCTTCCAAAGGTGCAGGTCGATCTCCCCCACCGTGCGGCCTGTCGGCCGATCCTTCTTCGACTTCCCCCCTCACCCCCATTTGATCGTTTTCGGAGCATCTAAACCCGACTCTTCCCCCATCGTGATCTCCCCTCCTCACCTTGATCCCGCGGGAAATGGTTGGCCTTCTTGGCAGACCTCCCTTCCTCAAACGGTTGGCTTTCTTGGCCGATGGCTCTTCAAAAAACGGTTGTAGCTTAGGCTTATCCTGTCGCGCGTCCGCCCGGTGCTCCATTGCACCCACCCGTCGTGGTTGGTGTCGCAGACTGCCCGATTTGTCCAGCGTCCCCAAGCCCCAACGACCAGCCCTAATGCCAACCCGATGAGATCCATTCCCAGTAGATCACAAGCCCCGAGCCTGCTCACCGCCCTGGCTCAACCCCACCGGCCATGCGGTGATGACATCATTATTTCGGGCCCCCTTGCTCTGATCAGAGTAATCAGATAGGGCGGCGCCGCACCCTTGAGTCAGCCACAGGAAACCTTGCCCCTTCCATAGCCAAGGATGATAGCCTCTAGGCCTGCGGTCCGATCGTTCCGTCGAAGCGAAGAGCTGACCTCTCTCTCCGGGCGCACGCCCCCGAATCGCGTACCTCCGCACATTGTGGTTCCTTGGCTGCACTCATCCCCCCTCTGCTTCTATTGGGACCAACCCTGCGGCCGCTGTCTGCTGAGGATCACCCCTTTCTCCGGGCCTCGTCTCTTTCCGGCTTCTTCCCATAGTCCCAAGGTCAGTTGCGGTCCCCGTTCTTTTAGTGTGTCCCATTGAAACTCTATTTCCGGTATGCTCCCGGCACCGTATTTGCGTTGACGCTAGCCGCCTTCCTCCTTGCTAGTACAACGTTAGTGAAAACCAAAAGGACCTAGGTCCCCATTCAATCCCCATGCAAACACAATCCAGAAACAAAAAAAGTAAGGAAGTCACAATTTTTTTATTTATTTATTTTTATCGTGAAAAGGAGCGTGCGGCGGGTGGACCGAAAACTCCTCTCAGGCTTCCTTCCCCTTTACTTGAACACAACGCCCCACTTAATCAGTTGAGGCCTTCGCGCCGAGCTCGTTCATTCAAACCTCACCCCTTCCTTGGTTGTTCGGTCGGCCTGCTTTTATAGGCACGCCACCCAGGCCCGGTGTCAACCATATCCCCCCCCTGCCCTTCTTCGGGTCAACCCGGTAGCTGCGGTCAAAGCAAAACATGCGCCCTAGATACCCGACTTCCCGAGGAATCTCCAAGAGCGGTGTCAAAATGTCAGATTTTTGGTCCGCTCGCAGCCCGCTCACGCCCTCGAGTCGACCGCCCTGTCCCTGCTTGTTCAAACGTTAGTTCAGATCAACAAAACCTCGGATTCCCCCAGCAACCCCTCAGATCTCACACGCGCAGGCATCAAAACATGCAAAGAAAGAAAACGTGGCAGAAAAAAAAACCTGGTTCGTTGATTCAAGCGTCGCGGCTGGTAGACAACAGCCCGACACTAGGAATGGTGGAGTCGCTACTGGAATCGCTTTGTTGGCTCCCTCCTCCAATGGGATGAAATTTCGGCCCTTACTGGCCGCCTCCCTCCTTCCTGGTTCAAAGCCAAAGGCCGCGGATACGTTGCCCAAGCCATTTGCTCCATCATTATCTGGTTGATCGGGGCAGACAGAACAATGTCCTCTTTCGCCAGCAGTGGTCTAACGACCCGGCCATCATCCAAAAAATCAAGTGTTGGATACGGACAATGATCAAAGTTGACTGGGTGAGACGGGCCCACCGAGCCTCGACTCCAAGGGGACGCCACTGGTTCCTGGTCACTTGGGCAAGAGACAAACCAGCTGGCTGCCATAACCCAAGAGGGCAAGCTTCACATCTCCCCTTGGCTCTCAGTGTAGTTTCCTTCCCCCCCCCCTGTTCCCTTACCCCTCCCTCCCCCACTCCCCTTCTTACTTTTCACCCCATTCTTCCCTCTCTTTCCCCTTCTTCTGCCTTCTCCTTTCCTTTTCCCTCTCCCCTCTTCCTCACTTCCTTCTCACCTTCCCACTCTCCAACACTAGAGTTCAGCAGGATTAGCAGAGGAACCAGGGCAGCTCGGTTCAGGCTCCGACTATAGGAGGTCAACAGGGGAGGAGGGTGGAGAGTGCCACAGTTCACGAGGAACCTTGGTTCCATCCAGCCGGCCGATGGCCTGTGTATTTTCATTAGCACTTCATTATATTAGAATAGGAGTAGATAAGAGTAGAGTGGGTTAGGCCAGAGTTAAGATAGGGGCTCGTTAGACACTCCTCAGGCATGTAAATCACCCGAGGAAATCGTCGTTCAAGTTCCACCTATCCTCGGAGACGATCCCCGAAAACCAAATGTGAAAACATTTCCTTGGGCTGTCCTCGGGGCGTCCTCAGGCTACAGGCATTTGGCGGCGATCCCCAAGGTACCTCATGAGGTCCCTCGGAGGTCGAGTATCGGTGTAAATCGGGACGGCGGCGGCACCCTTGGACGGCGACATTTTTTTGGATGCTGGTCCAATGCAGTTCCTACCGAGCACTGCACGGATATGTTCGGCCGACAACATTCGCCTTCGGGGGAACTCACGACAACGGTAACCGTTGGGGGACGGCCGGCCTCCGCGAACGTTTGCTGGCGTTCGCAGTCCGTCGAGCTGCCCGACGACAAACGGAAAACGGTCCAACGGTCTTCAATTTCGAATATTTTAGCCGACAATCGTTCCCGCCACCCACCGCAGTCTGCAATGTAAATTGGCAGAGGGCGTCTTTTTGTCGGATGCAGTCGTCGGCTATTTGCTGCCATCTGCTTTGCCGTTTGCTGGAGGTGCACTGTCGTCATCTGTTTGGTGCTCGTCCCCACGTGTCGTTCATGGCCGACGTCTTCCTACGGCTGCCGCTGCTTGTCCTGGTCGTCATTTTGCTTCTCCTTGTCGTCGTATTCCACGTCTGCATCCTGGGTCAGGTGTCTGGTCGCACGCGCAAGAGACGATCGGATGTGCGTCCCTGTTGACGTCGTCCACCGCTCGCCGCAGCCCCAAGCTGATATGCCTGCGCCGCGCCGGCCTCTTTCGAAATTCAAATTCCGAAAAGGGAGACCCGTGCGCGCGTGTTCCTTTTTTTTTGACCCTGCCGCCAAATTTTGAATTTTCCAGCCGCCCGGAGGCGGACCACTCCAGACCACCTGGACATCAAATCGTGGACCACCACCCATAGCCCCGACCCGTGGCCACGTATTTTATTTTGAACATCCCCGCGGCCCGTCCTCGAAGCGTCCTCAGGCGATCTTCCCGAGAACGAGTGCAACGAAGGCGGGAAATTCCTCTGGCGACCTAAAGGAAAACTCCTCGGGCCCCGAGGACGCCCCAAGGAGTGTCTAACGAACCCCATAATGCAGTGGAATTTTCGTAAATGTCACTTTTTGATGGAATGCCATCAACCTGTGGAGGATAATACATAGCATGGAAGGCCTGTAGTAGGGCCCTTCCACAGATGCAAGCCTGTAAGCTAAGCTGGCTGAAGCTGCCAGTATCAAGGGCCGAATTGTGAGGTCCCGGCCTCGTACTGTTACCTTGCAATGAATGGGTTGAAAAAAAAAAAAAAAAAAAAAAAAAAAAAAAAAGACGGGGGAGAGTGCCGCCTGTTCACTCATCTTTTCCCCTGAATGTCCCACAAGGGTGCCTTCCCGCCACCATAATGACGTAGGGATTTTTTGGGCCTCGCGGCACAATTCATGGAACTTGGAAAATGACGAGTGCATCTCGGCGTAGGGGGTGTGGCAAGGTACATCCTCCACGGTGAATAGCCACCGACGTATCTTGTGGCCTTCTATGTAAAAAATGCACTTCTCATTTTTCACAGTTTGTGGGCCCTCTCCGGTAGTCTGTTCTGTTTGCTTGCTGTCGATTCTATCTGCCGTAGCAGCAGGCGGTTGCTCCTATGGAGTGCCAAACTTTTTTTTTAACGACGTCCCATCGAATTTTCTGATGTTATAAAAATAAATAAATAAATAAATATAAATAAATAAATTAAATAAAAATTCTGATGTGCGCAAGCAATTACGTTCCGATCTTCCGCATCGATCGCGTGCTTCATGTTTGTTGCGAAAAGGGTTGACGACATGGTTTGTTTCTCTTTTTCCCCTGCTTTGTTTCGCCCCCCCCGTTTTTATTCCCGATCATCGAACTACAAGAATGAAAAATGTATCATGAGGTAGAACGCGGCAACATGCATTCCTCAATTTGACGGTTCGCTCAGGAAGAAATGGGAGAGGAAGCGGGCTCCGTTCTTTTTTCAGTTCAGGGAAAGGGAAAGAACGGAGAACACGAAACCAGGTTAATTAAAAGCGGAACGACGCTTGTGCGAGTGCGAGTTTTTTTTGCAGCCCTTCGGGACATCCGTTAAAATTGGAACGATACAGAGAAGATTAGCATGGCCCCTGCGCAAGGATGACACGCATAAATCGAGAAATGTTTTTTTTTGCAGGTTGTGCAGGCGGCCGTAGTGATGGTGGTCCAATTATTGTTCCCGTGTTCCCGAGGACCGAAACCGCCAGAGGTCAGAGACCGCGCCTCCGGACTCCGAGAAAGGACCAAAACCTTTCAAAAAACGAAAAAAAAAAGAAAGGACCAAAACCCGCCTCCAAACGCAGGAAGGCGACAAATCTAGTTCCTCCGAGTAGGTCCAGAGGTCCATACTGTCCGAGCAGATTTGGGCCTGGCCTCATGACTCCTGGAATGTGCGAAACGGAGCTTGTATCTTCCGCAAAAAACATCAGAAGATGCACTCACCAGGGGTTTTGTCTTTTTCACATTCTGTGAGTGGTGTGGCGATGCCCTTGACTCAGCGAGGGGGACGGACTGCATGCCTCAGATTTGGTTGAGACTGCCTTTAGGGGTGTGGTTGCACTCGTCGCACTCAAGTGATCTCGGAAAAGAAAAAAAGAGAAGTGACCAGAACGGGTCTCTGGCCGTCGATCCTCGTAATCCACGGCGCGCTCCCGAGCCAATCGAGGGACGCGGGAGGGTTGTGCAGGTTCGTCCGTGCTGAGGCGCAAGCGGAAAACAGTCCTCCGGGAGACTGTCGACGGGGAGCAGGTCGCGCAACGGGGGTTGGGGAAGGCGTAGCAGGGGGAGAGGGCAGAGGGCAGAGGGCAGACTGACGAAGCGTGAGACCTTCTCCCCGGAGGGGAGAAGGGAGGGCGAGGGAAAGGGAGGAGAGGCGAGGGGAAGAGCACAGGGCGGGCGAGCGAGCGGGCTCTAATGAGAGGCAGATGAGCGGGAATTATGGGGCATGGGTGTGGTGGACTCACAGGTTTCTTTTCCCGCCGAGCGGGTGTTTGTGATGAGATACGACGAACAGGCCGCGCTTTGCCGGACTTCATTCAGGAAACAGAGTACGGAGGGCGAGGGGGAGGGTATGGGGACGGGGAAAGGAAGGCGTCACGGTGGTGAATGTAGTGAATGCGTGCTAGCGTAGTCGAAGTGAGAGGAGCAAAGAAGTGGAAGGTGGGCGGGGAAGGAGAGCGAGAAAGGAGGATGCACAAGGAAGGAACGAGACGAAGGAAAAGCATCACTGTCGGATGCTAGGCGATCAATCTACCGGCCTCACGAACGCCCTGCCGCTCGGTCTTTCACCTTCACGAGTTCCCGGCTTTTCTGTTTGGAACGTGTACACGATCAAGGCGGAATCATCACTCGTTGAAGTGAGAGAATTAACTTCGTGCTGCTACGGCTTTTGCTATGTGGCGGCAATCTCTGTAGCAGGTAAACTATTTCTCCCTTCCTCTTTTCGTTTCCTGTGCGTCCTCCGACCTTTTGCTGTCGTATGTCTCCTCTCCCCGCCCCTCACTCTCTCACTTTCTCTCTCATCTGCGGACTTGCAGGTTATCTTCTTCGATCTGTCTTCTCGCCATCCCTCCTCCGCTCTCTCTTTCTCTCCCTCTTCCCCCCATCCCTCTCTCTTTTATGTCTACCTCCTTCCCCCTCCCTCCTCCCTGTATACCTCTCTATATGTTCTCTCTCTGTCTACATGTATGTACATATATGTGCGTCTGTCCCAGCCTTCTTCTCATCACGGCCTCTCTCTCTCTCTCTCTCCCCCCCCCTCCCTTCCTCTCTCTCTCTCTGCGTTTCCCGGTTTTATTACTTTATCCATTATGGAGCAGCTCACAGCACCAACCGAATCACTGTTTTTCGCAAATATTTCCTACTACAGTTTTCGAATGAGTCCTCCGTTTTGCTTGTCCTCGTACCGTCGTCCAACGAATAAAAGGCGTGGTCATTGTAGCTATATCGAGGCCGAAATTTTAGGCCAGATAGCTAGAATGGCGAAGCCTTCTGTTCGTGAGTAGGCGGTGGGCGACGTTTCACTGTCCCTTTTTGTTTCACGCTTACTCATTCCAGCATGCGTGGTTCCTTCTTCTTTTTCTTTCTCCTTATTGGTTGTACCAAAACACGGTCAACTTGAATGTATATCCCCTCTTATGGGTTGTGCCAATACACACTCAATTTGCATGTACATCCCAAGAGAAGCAAATTTCTATCCCTCCGTTTATTTTTCTTTTTATTGGGCGAAACGATAAACTCTTCAATTCATGTCTATATTTAAAACCTGCATTTCTAGTCCGAGCAGAAGGAGATTCATCATCGCTTCTTTTTTTGTCAGTGGAGTAAGCGCTTTCTATGCACAGAGCTACTCTCTCTCTCTGTCTGTCTTTTCCTTCGCTTGTTCTACCCGATCTCTATGTTTTCGCTGTAACACCAAAGCCGGGAAATTCCCTTTTTACCTCAGGGAGAAGCGCAGTTTTGAGTACTCCCTATCTCTGTGTGCGCGTGGCTTTGCATATTTCCTTTCCATGCCGCCGCGTTTTTTTGTTGGGTGTATTTCCCTGTGTGTGCGCGCGTTTTTATATATTTCCCCTCTCTGAGCGCGCGTTTCTTCTCACTGTTCTCCTTTGTCTAATCTTTCCCTGCGGAGCCGTCGCTTCATTGATGACTTGCCTTAGCTCAATTGAAGAGGTGCATGGGTCTCCTCTGTCCTATCGTCTTCTTCGTTTTGGGAGTTGTGGTGTCGAGTGTCTCTTGGACGCATTCCCTCTTTGACATTTCCGTCTCTAGACGCGTTCCTTTCCTTAAGCTCTCCGACTCGTTCGGACACAGCCACAAACTACTTCCCTTCCGCTTTTCTGTTCCTCGAACCCTCTTCTCGTCTCCGCTCCCTTCTCGTCTTATCTGTGTCCTGTTCGCTTGTTTTGTCTTAGCAGAGGATGGGAGATCGGTTGCGGCTTGGGGTCGGGATCGCGGCGAACGATTAGAGGATAGGGGTAGCGTCGAATGATAAACGAGGGGTGGGGAACGCTACAGGCGAACAGCGAATGTCGTCATATTTAGCCTCCCGTGCCAGTAGTATCTTCTACGTATCTTCCACGTATCTTCTAAGTATCTTCTACGTATCGTCTTCGTAAGCTGATATTCATAATCGAGAACGGTTGATAATATACTTAGACTGGCAAGCAGCTTGACGCGGAGAGCGACTGTTCGTTCATGATGGTCAGAAGTTAGTTTGTCGGATGGGAGTTAGATTGTCGTAAAGAGGGGAGCGCATGATGGTGATATCAAATTCGGAAGTGTTGCAATGGCGCTGAAAACGTGCGAAAGTGACAAGGGAGCTGAAGGCTTGACCCTGTTATTGCGTCCAACGGGATGATGATGATGATGATGATGATGATGATGATGCTGACGTGGATGCACGTTGGAGCGCGAGTTAAGTGCAATAAGCCGTGGGTATCTCACTGTGTTCCAAATGGTATTATTTGCAGGGGATCCTCGGAATGACAGCCGGATCCTTTCCTCACTTTTTCACCGGTACACATCTCAATGTACTTTTAGGATGACATTATTGCGCAGCGCTTCCATCACTGCAATGAGAAGACATGCGCGCGGACAGTTCGGGAGGGGGCAGGGAGAGAGAGAGAGAGAGAGAGAGAGAGAGAGAGAGAGAGAGAGAGAGAGAGAGAGAGAGAGAGAGAGAGAGAGAGAGNAGAGAGAGAGAGAGAGAGAGAGAGAGAGAGAGAGAGAGAGAGAGAGAGAGAGAGAGAGAGAGGCAGGCGGGAGGGTTTTGCTTTCACTATGGCGTAGGCCTAATGGCATGGCATCGGTGGTTACCGGGATTACCGATGTGCGTGTCATTTGCTTTCACTATGGCGTAGGCCTAATGGCATGGCATCGGTGGTTACCGGGATTACCGATGTGCGTGTCATTAAAAAAACATGGAAGGGGTCTACGCGTTCTATGCTAGACACTGTGGGTCGGGAAGCTATTTATTTAGTGTCCCTTTTTTCATCTCGGATCTGGAGTATCAAGTGCGCACGGATGTTCACAGGCCTCGACTTCTAAATTAAAGAAGCTGCCAGGCAGTTTTTTCGTTCTCTTCGACAGCACTCACGAGTACGGTAGTCTCTATCAACTTGCACAATATACGGAGTATGATTTCACCGATAAAGCCGTGAAGAAGGCAGTCAGAGAAGTTCTAAAAGGAAGGAGAGGGGATGTAAGTTTAAAACAGTAAACGTCATCATTGTTGCGCGAAGAAGAGGGCGGCCGATGTGTGAAAATCGCGGCTAGTTAATTAGAAGGGCGGAAATAGTGTCGACTCCATGAGCATCGGACGCACTGGGGAAAATGCCGCCCAGGAAAATGTCGCCCAGGAAAATGGCGCCCAGGGAAATGCCGGCAAGGAAAATGCTGGCAAGGAAAATGCCGGCAAGGAAAATGCTGTAAGTTGAGGAGGGTGGATGTATGGGTGTACCGACGGACATCCACCTTTCCCAACTCTATGGAATAATTCACAAGATGACGAGTCGGAGATGTTAGTGTCAGTTGAGGAGGGTGGGTGAATTGGTGTATGTGGGTACCGGCGGAAGCGCAACTACCAGCATCAGGATTATAGGGGAAATGCCGGAAGTTGTTGCGGTTTCACGAAGATGGGTAGAATTGCACGAGGTAAGAGAGGAGGGAGAGGTGGGTTGATGAATGGGTCGGTGGACATTCTACTTGTCCAACGCTATGGTAAAATACGGAAGCTGATGTAATGCTGACTAGGTAAGTGCAATTAGGTAAGTCTATGGATTTCAATGTGTGGGGACAATCATTACGTGTATATATGCAGTGAAGAAGGCGTGCAGTTACGAAGACGGGGGAAGGAGAGAGGAAGGACGATCGACAGCTTAGCTTAGCTGGAGTTTACAGCGCTGGCGTCGTTAGGTCGCCATTATACGTCGACAGGGAATATGGATATTGGTTCTTCTCCCTGCGTGCGTGCCCTCTTCCTCATGTACGCCCTCTCCTCCTCGCTTTTGTATCTCAACTCTCTAACTGAAAACTGTGCATGCATGCGAAGAAGTAATGAACTTTCTACTGATGCTTGTACGAGAAGCAGTCTATTGCCACATTTCACTACTCTTCCGTTTTCTTATCTTCATTCTCCTCGGCCTCGTTAACCTTCTCCTCCTCGCCCAACGTTCCGGGTGCCCGGGCCGTGATTATGACACTCTCGCTCTCGTCCGTCTTCCTCTCCTTTTTTAGGATATCGTTTATTGTGACGTCGAGCTGAAGGAGCATAGCACTTACCTTCTTTTCGGCCTTGATTTCGACAATGCGCTCTATCTTTCTCCTTTTCTCGCAGTTACGAGTATTGTTTTCCGTTTCGTGATTCGATCCCCTCTCCAGTTTTTTGATGTATATGAAGTCTACATTATATTATATTAGTGGTGATTCCCAGGTGGTAATTCCCAATAGCAAGTAGTAAAGTAACTGCAGGCGCTATGATGGCAAACGCTGTGAACATTTTATTTAGTTATATACTACTAATAGTATTTACCCTCGAGTTTTTGAATGTCTACGGACTTTACCATAGCACAGTAGTAGTAGTAACACACACACACACACTAGTAGTAGTAGTAGCAGTAGTAGTAGTAGTAGTAGTAGTAGAAGTAGTAGTAACACACACACACACACACACACTAGTAGTAGTAGTAGTAGCGGAAGTATGAGGAGAGAGATGAATGCGAAACGGAAATAGGGGGAGCATGTCACCCAAGACCATCCCTTACCGTACAATGAAAGGTTTTAGATTGTAATTTTTTTTTGAGGGGAATTTCGTGGCCATTTGGAAGTCTTTTTTTTTAATTTAATACAATTCGTTGGAAGTACTAGTTTTTTTTTTTTTTTCCAAGTAGAATTCGTTTCTGGTATGCTTTGTCTGTTCGTTTGTCGTTAATCGTTGACTCCTCTGTGAACTAGCGATTTGCCTTCGTAAGAGATCGGTAGGCCGAGGAGCGAGGCCCTTTTATTGTTCTGGGTTGCTGTCCTCCGAGGCGGAATAGGGTAGGTTGAGGCATCTTTCAGTGCGATTTTCCTTTGGCCTTCGCTGCACCACTCACCAAATGTGATGCAAAATTGGAATGAATTTTTTCCGCTAGAAAAACGTGGAAAGATACACCGCCATGGTTTTTGTTTTTTGTGCATTTAGACCAAGGACCTCCTTTCTCAGCTAGTTTCTTAGGGGCCCTTTGTATTTAAGAACGGTGTGCTATTTTTAGAGAAGAAAATCCAAAGACTTCCTTTCACAGCTAGTTCCTATGCTCGTCCGCTCGTTGCCGTTTGACTCCTTCCCCTTTTTTGTATTCGGTGCTTCGCTCTTTGCTTTGATCGCGCGCGATGTTCGCAGCGGCCGTTACCTTGGAGGGCCTTTTTAGGGGAGTTGTGCGGGGATTGACAGACAAGGGGGGGGGGGGTAGGTGATTGATAGA
>BFEA01000039.1:3157024-3254843 GCA_003427395.1 Chara braunii
GGGGGGGTTAGGTGATTGATAGACAAGCGGGGGGTAGGTGATTCATAGACAAGGAGGGGGTAGGTGAAGCTCAGATCTCGACAAGAAGATGTGGGGGTAGGTGATTGATAGACAAGGGAGTGGGTGAAAATCAGATCTCAACAAGATGTGACAGACAAGGGAGTTGTGGGAATTCATAAGGCAACCAAGGAGAGTGAAAGAAAGGAGAATGACATTTTGGGTGAGATGCATTTTGGGTGGAAGAGGAGACGGATTCCAAATAGGGAACCCTGAGGAAATTCTAAGAGGACAGACAGAGGGAAGAGGGATGAATAGGATAGACAGAAGACTAGCAATGGCCGATTGCTCTTTACATGCAAACAGTATATTGCAAAGAAGTAACCAGCGTGTACACCAGCTCGGAACGCGCAAAGGAAACCCTGAGGAAAGTCAAAGAGGACAGACAGAGGGAAGAAGGGAGGGATGAATAGGGTTGACTAGGGGAAGTTGAGAGTGGGAGGCTAACACTCTTATTGTACAGAGGGGTTCCAAATAGGGAACCCCGAATAGTTTGTTTGTTGTCTAACATGAATATAGAACATATCCAACACGGCTAAATGATGGGAGAAGAGGGGAAAAGGAGCCCATGCGGGCTATATTGTTAGTTGTATTTTCGCGCTCTTTTTTGATTGGTTGGGGTTCCATTTGTGAAAGAAATGGGTGGCGGGAAAATGAGGAGAATGACGGTCGGAATACAGGGTTGGAGATGCCGAAGAAGAGTATGATCAATACGATTTGCTTGCTATCAGCTTCTCTGCAGGTAATTATTTCGGGAAATTACAATCACTTTCGTGATTAGATTACTGCTATTTTGGAAGTAAGAAAATTGTAATCTGAAAATTTTGAGCGATAGAAAAACTTTTAAGGTGGTAATAGAGACATGAGTCCTTCGGGACATGCGTTAACATTGGAACGATACAGAGAAAGGAAGGGCATCTGTACCAGAGCGGAAAAACGAACGTATCCAGGGTAGACCTGGCTCTATTGCAGGGAACTCGGTACTGCGACGCACCATCGGGGTCCACAAAATTAACCGCGGTAAGAAACCGGAGAATAGACATCCAAGGTAAAGGTATAAGGACAGACCGATTAAGAGGGATGAAAGGGTAACGCGAGGGAGGGGATGGAAAGAGTACACTGATAAGGCGTTGCAATGACGTCTTTGAAATGATTTTTGTCGCTAGATGCTTAAACCGATTGTACTCTGTAGTAGAACTCGATTTTTATTTATTTATTTTTTGGTATAGAGCCGCACCACTCTGTCGCTGCAGTGCAAATACGAAGGCAACGCTGGCTGCGTCGAGTAGGCAAGCCTACCCCTGAGATCCCTCCGTAGCCCCAAAAAGTTAATTTAAATAATTCTAGAGCGCAAGGGTAGTGTTTATCAGTTCTGAGGACTCGTTGAGAATATGCGGCAGTTTGTCACACAGCATTATGGATTTTGTGAATATCCACCCCTTCCCTCCCGGGCAACCCCCCCGAGAAAATACGAAAGGAAAAAAAAAAGTTTGGCGGATTTTTCGTCAAATGGATGGTGCCCGTTTTTTGTCCAGGAGTACATATCTGACAAACACTCAAGTACGGAAAAATTGTTACAACCATTTAAGAATTTGTCTTAATATCTAATTGGTGGAATATTACGAAATTGTCCCACTAGAAAGGTTTTCATCAATAATAGTCTTAATATCTGGTCGCAATACAGATGAGGTCTTTCCAGTACTTTTCTTTTTTATTTTTTTGCCCCGATCGTTCGGGTTGGCGGCCTATTTAGTATCTTTGGAATCCATGGTGGTTTGTTGTCGTAATAACCTCTAGAGTTCACTGTAAGCATAGGAGAAGGCAACGTGTTGCTGCCTTTCTCAGGAGTGCATGTCGATTTTTTGAAGTTCGTTTCTCAGTTTCAATCAAAGTTTAGGATTGTGTGCGTACTGAGTCTTCGGGACACGTTCTTTTTAATTTATTTTCAATATAATTGTACTTCGTGTCCGTGAGCAAGTGTCGGCCATTTCTTCTTCTTCTTCTTCTTTGTCTTCTTCTTCTTTTTCCTCTTCTTCTTCTTCAATCGCAAGTTGCCATGTTCTCAGGCATGAGCTTTTCAAGAAAAGTGACTACCGTCTTTACCCGAATAGAACCTTTTTGTTCTGGGGAGTATTGGTCTGGTTCCTTCATACCCGCAAAGCATATGCTTTTCTCTCTTTCTTTTCATTGTTTTAAAACGTGACGTTATTGTCAGAGCCACCATGTTTCTCATTTTCTTCTCATTTTTCTCGTTTTGCATCTTCCTCATTTTCGATGCCGATTGTATGGCTATCCCACTTCACGTCTTTTATGAGCGCTGTCTGGATTGTTATTCTCCTCTCTTGAGCAGGTGTTCTCTGTCTGGTACCCAGCTGAGGCGTGTTTGAACAACTCGAGATAGATCGCAGACTGTAGTCTCTTCTTCTTTCGCGCATGTCCATGATCATGGTGGTAAAATGAAATATTATTATAGCATATGTAGACACTGAAACGTTTTCGTTTTGTCGGATATTTGTGAAGCTCATGTTCTCATGTGCTAGCCCTATCCTTAATGGGTTTGATTACGTGTGAAAGAAAGAAGAGAAGACAGTCTCTATATGAGTGATTCAAAGAAACGCATGTTTTGCAGATGGGCAAATGAACGGCCGTAAGGAGACTCCACTGGATCTCTTCTGCGCGGAAACATCGTGAGTAGACTCCCAAGGCCTGGGCTTGGGCTCTGGATAATTGGTGCAGAGAGCAAGTGGCTTTCGTGATTACCACCGTCGTGTAGTTCTGGATCGAAATGTGGTTGTCGACGGTGAAAAGGTAAAAAGGTCGGTGAAAGTCCGACTAAACAGCCTGGCACAGTCATGGTTGTCCTGTGCAGTTCTGTATCGTAGCGAACATGACAGCCCACACGGACATACAGGCAGAAACAGAGGGAGAAAAGGCAGGGACTACACTGGATCTTTTCTGGGGAAAAACATTGTGTGCTCCTAAGACTTGGCTCTGCAAAATTGGCATGAATTCCAGTTGCAAGCAGAGAGTAGTTGCCTTTGTGTCTTGCTAGAGAGCAAGAGAAGCCAAAGCTTGTCCAGGATCACAAACTTGAAGCTAGCGGTTCTGATGTGGTTGCTGATGGTGAAAAACACACACATGCAGACACGGACGGGCACATGCAGACACGGACGCATGAGAGAGAGAGAGAGAGAGAGAGAGAGAGAGAGAGGCTGGCTTAGTCAGGGAGATATTGGCAAGAGGGAGAGGAAGACATGGATGGTGGTGCTTTGGTTGTGTAGGCCAATGGTGTGGCCACATATTAGAGTCACGAAAACAGGAGTGGTGAAAAGATCTGTGGTGAGGGTCATGCGAGGAATGATGATGGATGAAGAGGTTATCGCAGACTGAAATGCTAATGGTGGGTGGCAGGGAATCTCATCTCAGTTGCAACAGCTTTACCACAATGGGTAGAATCGATTTGCTGCTCTTGAGAAGGTGCAAAAGGCGTAATCGAGGGTATAGATGGGTTGCATCTGGGTACCTCGATTGTAAAGTTGTACCGATGTAGATAATGGAGGACTATGCACCCGATAGTGATCCTGTGTCACCTCGCTCTTCGTGTTCGTCGTCTTCATCGTCCTCCTCCTTGCCACTCACTTTCTCTTCTCCTTGGTCTCGGCCTCCTGTCTGGAAACATGATCCCTGCAATTTCAAAGAAGATCATGATGGAGAAGAGGAGGAACGGCTGCACAGCGTGTGTTCTCCTCTTGGGTTCCTTCTCGATGTGTTAGCGGGAAGGTTTGACTTTTGGCAATATTCTTTACAGTCGTGCATCCCGTTCCTCATTCCTGTAAGTAACACTTTCTGCATTGGTGAAGGATATGTTTCCCACTCTGTAACTGTGACGGGTGTTGATGTCGTCCTTGTCTGCTATACCTGTTGCTATCACTGTTGCTGCATGAGTGAGTGTCTGCTATACCTTTTCAAAGTCAATAATGTCTCATGCTGCATGAGTGAGTGGAAAAGTATCTTATCCCTATGCTGCATGAGTGAGTGGAAAAGTATCTTATCCCTTCTTGTACATGGTGCTGCTGCTAGTGCTGAAACAGTAATGCCTTGTTGAGTGGAAAAGTATCTTATCCCTTCTTCTACATGGTGCTGCTGCTGGTGCTGAAACAGTAATGCCTTGTTGAGGTGATGATGGTGGTGGTGGTTGTGATGAATATGGGAATGTTTTTTCTCTTCCATCTCAGATTCTTGAGTGCAGAGGACAGCTTACTGCAGCCATTAGTCTGCTATGCATAGTCTTTGATAGTCATTTCTAATGTGTAGTTAAAGATTCGGTAGGACTTGGTAATTGTGGAGGTGATGTTGGTTGTGGTGTTTGTGATGAATATGGGAATGTTTTTTCTGTCTTCCCTCTCAGATTTCCAAGCTTAGATGACATCGAGTCTGCTATGCATAGTCTTTGATAGTCTTTTCTGGTGTGTAGTTGAAGATTCGGTAGGACTTGGTAACTAAGAAAGTAGATATAATCAGTGCCATCCTTCGGCCCCCCATTGTAATCCTTTCTGACTTGCCGGTGGAATAGGAACCGGACTGATGCTCCCCAGAATGGAAAAGGAGTCGGAACCATAAGGTTCTGTTTAAAAAAAAAATCATAAAAAAAAAAGTAGATATAAGGATTGGCACTGGGCGTTGTAAGAATTCTAGAAAGATTGCTAGGTGTCTTGTAGATAATGCAGGGTTCAGGATAAATGTGATGTGACCAGATGGGGTAAGATGCACAGCTCGACAAAGGTGGCGGAGTTGTAGTTGTATAAGGATCGTGTCACAGAATAGAGGAAGTTCACTTAGTACACCTTCAATGTATGGCAATAGGTGGACATCAGTAAAGACTTTCATTGGGCGATAGGCAAGGGGAGCTGAGTCGAGAAGCAACATATATATAATTATTGAATTCTGCAAGGGATGTGAGGGGATGGATGGTCATCATGGGACTAATTTAGTCGAATGTGGATTCCTCTTAATGTTTCTTTGTTGGTCCTGGCCTGAGCATAATATTACTGTGTAGAGATGGGTGTAGTTTGGGCCATGAATCCTGATGTAGCTGAGGCCATTATCAGTTTGATCTGTCACTCCCTGAGTGTTTCACTGGTTTATCTGTGTTCACGAAACTGATTGGGCTCATAAATTCCTCTGGAGGGACTTGTGTTCCGGTTCCTCTCATACTTGGATACTGTATTTGCTGAACAGATGTACTCGTAGGTTGCAGAATTGACAGACGCTACTGTATTTGCCGAACAGATTTACTTATAGGTCGCAGTATAGACAGACGTGTGTTCTGATTCCTCAGGTAATTTTATGAAATGCCATGAAGCTGGCACTAAAAGCCTGTTTTGTTATTGATTTAGTGAAGGAAGTACATAGAAAGGGTGATGAATTACCTGCTAGGCGCTCGTAATGAGGACGTAGATGTTTCATGGAGGGTCGTAATGTGCATACATGAAGATCATAGAATTTTATCAATCGTCACCATAGAAAGCGTGAGGATTTCCCGTCTGCGGATCGTATTACCTGTGTATGACTGAAAAACAAGATCTTTTGCCAAGTCAGTGATCGTTATGCAGTAATGCTTAAAAGTGTATAGAGTCTGTGGACTGCATTAGACTGACCTATCTGCTTGGTTAGGTGATAGAGTCATACGACTTTGCCATTGATAGAGGTGTCACAATTTCCATTGTTTCTATCCTGGATGTATATTACTGAGCCTTAGCCTGCTGTTGTGCTGCTGCACTTTGTGGGGTTTTTGTTTCTCTTGTATTCTGTCTACTACAGTTTTGTCTTTCCTGTTTTCTTTTTTGTCTGTCTTCTATCCCTATGTTTTTCTTTCACATCTTTGTGCATTCGGAGGTGCAGCGCACCGTGATCTAGTGCTGGGAACTTGAGTCTTGTGGTGATGAATCTGGATGGAGTTCTTGTCCCAGTCACTCCTGCTGTGATATGGTTTGCCGATGGGTAATCCTGAAGAGTTACACTTGCGGTGTCATATTGAATTTTCAGTCTTCAGGCTGCACATCCATAATGTTTTGTGGATATGTTGCCTCTGCACTTAAAGTGTATGTCCCGCTTGTGGAAGCAATGCGTTATCATTTTGTCCTTTGTGTGGTTGGTAATCACTTCAAACTTTCCTGTCCTTGTGGACCTTGTCCTGTTTGACGTGTTTCGTGTAATTTCATCTTCTGTGTCCTGTTGAAGCGGGCTGTGAAAAAAACAGTTGAGAAGTTTCGTCAGGCTCACAGTGGTGAATGTGGACATCGTGGAGTGTTGGTGAAACACTGCTCTTTTTGCTCCTGTTTGTAAACGTGCTCAGATTCTAGGCTTGTGAACTGTTTTAGAATTGTGTTGACACATTTTGTGTGAATGCTGTTCAGTATTTTTGAAAGAAAAAAATGGAAGGCCTGGGTATGTTGTCGCTGTAGTCCAGTGCAGCTGTTCTGATCCGTAGCCGTTGATGCCTCTTCCCCCCGCCCCCCCGCTCCCTGTCCCCGCCCCTCTGCTTTTCCCAGTCCCTCTGTTTTGATCCGTAGCTGTCTCCCCCATCAGACCAACCACACCCCATCCCACCTGCATTGCCCTACTGCTCTCCACACAACTATTCCCTCCACTCCACTTGACCCACCTGACCCCCAACTATGCTGCCCTTTTGGCCCCCTTAATTTCCCAAGCTGGGTTTCGATGTCAAGATGCTTGTTTGTTCAGTGTGGGATCTGGTTTTCAGTTGGCAAATGTTAATAACGGAGTCAATATCGTAAACATGTTTGTGTTTGGGAATGCCAAGTTGCTACTTTTATGGAGCTGTTTGTCACACATTTGTAACTGGGACTGCTGTTATCCGGATGTCTCATATTTGTAGATGTCGAGCTAGCATTCATGTACTTGTTTGCTGTTGTCATCCTGGTATATTCTGCATGAATGGGGCGGGGACGAGTGGTGGTAAGCAACGTAGAAATGGATAGCATGGAAGGGTAGTCTTAGTTTAAAAGGTAGTCGCAGGCCTCACCACCAGTACACCCGAGCCCAGTGGACTCGCAGTGCGCACCAATCTTTGCCGAACCGGCAGCGGCACTCTGTTGTCAAGTTTGATCAGCTGTGACAGGTTGGAAGATACAGGTGGGCCACGCCCTGCCTACTCATTCCCTCTAAGGAAGAGGGAGGGAGCATTATAGAGTGAATCCTGTTGGTAGTTGCCTTGCAGCTCTGTCCCGTTTCATGCGAGTCATACCATGGCTGCTTCTGTCTGCAATTCCTTTTCGCTTTTTTTTATTTTTTTTAAATAAAAGAGGTCCTTATGGTCCTGGCTCCATATCCATTCTGGAGAGTGTCTGTGCGGTTCCTATTCCTCGAGCAAGTCAACATTGAATACATCATAGTACACGCTCAGGCTTCATCTGGCCGAAGGAACCCTGACCAGCATGAGGACTGTCAGCATGCCCTACCGTAGTTTTCCTCTCAGAAACCCTGTTGGTTCTGTCGAATAGGCACTGAAACACTAGAAAACTGGGAAAGATGTCTGTCAGTCTGAGGCTGTAGCCTCGATTTCCCCTTCTCGGGACTGCATTCCTTGTCGTTGTTGGAGTGGACCACGTCTTCCAAATCAATTTGTTGTCTGTGACTGTCGTGATCTTTCCCTTCTAGCAGCCATTCTCTCATGAAAACTCGCCTCCTGAGTATGAATCTTTCAGGTTTGCCTCTCGTTACTGCCGTCACACTCCATTTGCGACGGATCTCTGTTTCCACCATCCTCGGCAGAAGGATCCACATTTCTTCTTTGGTCACTTCTGAACCCTTGATTGTCCTGGTGCATCTCCTTTTCCATATGACCCACAGGGATAGTTTCCTGAGCATGTGGAACCAGACCGCTTTCCCCCCTTTGAGACTCTGTAAGATAGGAGTAGGATATTCTGAGGGGTGAGGCTGGGGGGGGGGAGATAAGACGAGAAGCGACCATATGCTTCAGACTTTGTTCCATTTCCAGACGGCCTGACTGCAGTAGATGAGGCAGTGGGGTATGTCTTTTGGAACGCTGCCACTGCATTGTATGCAGAGTTCCGAGCTGTCATGGTGAGGGTGTTTTCTCCTTTTGTGGAGCCACTGGTTGACAGGGAGTGCCCCGTGGGCTAGGAGCCACAGCATGCTACGAATTCTGGCTGGTCTGATGGGGAGGTATTTTGTCCGGGGGATGGATATCGGTACTGATGGCTCTAGGTTCAGTGTCTTTTTCCGTCTGTCTTTTAGTTTGGGGTTCGGGTTTGTTGTCTGTAAGTCTAGGTTGTACGCGACTCTAGGGTCACGTCTTTTAGTTTGGGGTCCGGGTCTGTGGTCTGTAAGTCTAGGTTGTACCCGACTCTAGGTTCAGTGTCTGTTTTCATTTGTCTTTTAGTTTGGGGTCCAGGTCTGTGGTCTGTAAGCCTAGGTTGTACCTGAGTTTTACTTCGTATTTGAGTATCGTTCTTGTTTTCTCGGACTTGCCTTGTTTCCATACTGTTACATGCTGCGCCTGCACATGGGCCCCATTTCAGAGGCCCGACGGTTGCTGGCTGACCCCCAGGCCGCGTGCCCATCAGACATGCGCCCTGAAGGCCCGCGGCGACCCTTAGCATTTATTTATTTATTGGTGTCCCCTATTTGTCTGTTCAGACGTTGTTTTAGACTTGCAGTCCCCAAGGCGATGCATTGGGCTGGGTACACCAGTAGGCAGGGCTGATAGAGGCCAGGCGCGTTTTGGACGACCTGCTGCATCAGCGGCACGGTCTAGACGGCCAGTAGGGGCCCCGATCGTGCGGGCCGTTTCAGGCCAATGCTGCAGCACACCCAGGCAGGCCCAGCGCTCATATAGCTGGGCCTCGGCTGAGCAGGCAGGCAGTTTGAGTAGCTCACTTCTTGGGCGACACGCTGCTGGACCAGTGCTGCGCCACTTTAGCGCTGCGCTCAGAGGTAGAGGTAGAGGCGTAGGTAGACAGAGGGGCGGAGGCCATCCCTGCAGCGGCGGATGTACCTGGCACCATAGCTGGGACTCCATGTGTGCCAACCTGCAAATGATGATGACGACAGCGGCAGTCAGTACACGGCGGCAGTTACCTGCAGGTGAGACGGCGAGGATAACTTCTTCTTCTCTGTCTTGCCCTCCATGCCGTCTCCCTCCTTCCTCCTCCTCCTTTAGGGGTTACGTCGGGCATACAGTCCAGGATCTGATCCGACAATTTTGTGGCAGACATTGATTGGACATTCGGCAAGGGATTATTGGACTTCGCTATCGCGATCTTGGTCTTCTCCCTCGCCTCCATCTTCGTCTCGCCTCTCCTCCCATCTCTCTCCGTGGTATCTCCCCCATGCATGCGTGCAAAGAGGGACCTTTCTTCTGTGTATGAGGTCCCTCCTCCCTCTCTCACATGTGTGGTGTATGATGGGATGTCACGTCAGTCTCAAACATATCAGGTCATATCTTTGAGAATTCCACTGCGCTACATTGTGCTATTTTGTATGTATGGGGATGTACATCGCTTGTTGATGCTTTGCTGACATTGCATTGTCCATTCCAGTCCTTTTCATCACTTCGTGGATCTTTGGCTCCATATACAATGACCAACTGGGCATGTATCAGTTGGTATCTTAGCCCCGTACATGAATCAGGACGTCAACCGGATCTGATGCGTGCATGGGGACGATCCCGATTGATTGATTGACTGATTGATTGATTGGTTGGTTCTGATCGATTGATTGGTTGATTTATTGATTGATTTTATTTATTGATTTATTGATTGTGTTATTGGTTGATTAGGTCACCCTAATAAGTCCCCAAATTGCGATTTTTTACCTAACTGCAAATTCCAATTTTTTTGGTGTTTTTCGGAATTCCTTCCTTTGCGCAAATTCGTTTTGTTGAAGTACCGCAAATTCTGAAATTGCGCATCAATTGCAATTTTTGATTTCCGTTTGTTTGGGACTTTTAAAAATTCGTTGCTTGGTAGGTCTGAAACAATTTTTTTTTTTTGTGGTAATACTTCGTGTTATTCGTTTATTGAAAATTGTTTGGGGCTTCTAAAAATTCGTTGCTTGGTAGGTCTGAAGAAATCTTTTTTTTTTGGGAATACTTTGCGTTATTCGTTTATTAAGAAACTTCTGTACGCATTAGTTAGTAGCTGAAGTTTGATTTTTGTTATTTTGGAAATTCTGAATTTTCAGTTGCTTCATCATTTTGAAACTTTGGAATCTTTTTTGCGTTGATTCGGTCGTTTTCATTCTGATTTGCGACGAATTTTGCGTTGATTTGGTCATTTTCATTCTGAGTCGAGCATTCATTGGTAGTGGGAAATTTTGAATTTCGTTATATTTTTTTGTTATTTTGAATATTTCTTGTCATTTCAAGATTCCAAAATTTTATTTTTCTCGGAAAATCTTTCTCATTGCCCTTTCCCGCGTGGGAAAATAGGGAAAACTGGCTGTTTTCCCAATCTCCTGAATATTCGGAGGTCGGGCCCTATGATGACTGCCATTGATAAATCTGATCGGCGGCCGTCGTTTTGTTTCGGCCTCTGGAAAGGTCGGACGCCTACCCGAAGGCCCACTATTTTCCCATGCGGCAAAGGTACTAGTGGTTAAGTTTCAGGAATCCTGCCACAATTGAAATTTTGCTGCGCATACTCTCATCTGATAAGTGGCTCTTTATCTGGGCGATCACTCCCACCCACCGCATCCATGCGGCTGCATCCCTCTTCTACTCTTTGCCATCTGTCTCCTGGTCCCCCCTTTTGGGACATTGGTAAGTTGCCACATCAGCAAGCCATGTGAGCAGTGACATGTCAGCAATGCATCAGATGACAGCTGTGCCACATCGGCAGCTGAACAGTGCCACATGAGCACCAGAGAGTGCCACATCAGCAGTTCCCTGGCCTAGTCCATGCTCACCAGATCAGGCGAGATGGACCAGAAGCCAGGGGAAATAGTCGAGGCCTACACGACCCGGATGCTGAACTTAATTGTGGAAGCCTAGCAAAGGGCAGATGCAGTGACAGCTGCAGAGAAGAAAAAGGAGGAGGAGGCAGAGAAACAACATCAACTTGCAGAGGAACAACACCGACAACACGACAAAGATTGTGCGAGAAGGTATTCAAGGAGAGGAGAGCTTTACTCACATTGGCGGCGGAATGGCGGGGAGAGGCAGAAATCGGCGGAGTCAGCAATAGTGGACTCGAGATCTCGTGCTGTTGCTCTCCTGTTTTACGGACCTCCTGGCTACATGCATTGCAGAGCAGGAGGATATCCAATGCCTTGACGAGGTGGTCGACGACCACAAGATGTCGTTCGCACAGTTGACCAGCCGCGTACAGCTGCTGGAACAACGACCGATCACCGCTCCAAGCGCCGACTCCAACTATGCCGATCGCCTCGATGTTTTGGAGATCTACGTCGGGAGTCTCAAAATTGGTGTGCAACTACAGCAAGCGGGAAGTCAACAACTAGAGCAGCAGATTTGCGCTGCGGCTGCCAGTCCTACCGCGTCACCACACAACAGCATCCCGAAGTTAAATGGCCAGTCGATCTTCTGCAACACAACGAAGAGGGAACCTTGGTTTTGCCAATTTGAACTCGAGCTGGAGATCAACAAGACCCGCGATGCCAGCCGACACACGTACTTGGTACTCCCGATCAGCGGCGCGTGTCAAGCTTGGTTGGACTACATGTTGTCCACGCACTGGGTCACAGTCTTCGAATTGCACACAAAGATCAGCTGGGCTGATTTGAAGGCAGCATGGCACAAGCGGTTCCAAGCGGAGCCGCCCAAACTTCAGGCAATTGTAGAAGTTCCATCAGAACACGTTGCCAAGTGGACATTGGATAGTCCAGTACCAACGCTTGGCATGCATGTCGGATTTGCCGATGGTTTCCGATGGTTTTCAAAGGCATCAAACACTACGTAACGAGGTCATGTCCAACATTATCAAATGCTTTGATGGAAGTCGAGGAGACCCTCACCACAAGTTCAGAGCTCTTCGACTAGGCAAGACAGACCATAGTGACGAACATAGAAACCAAAAATCTTGGCCGCTCGCTTTTTGCGGGCCCGAGAAGAGATCAACATCGGCCGAAAGTGAAAGTGGTTGCGGCAGCAACGTCGGCCGAGGATTTCGCATGGCTTCCTCTCCCTACCACGGGCTGCTTGTCGATGGCACTATGCGCTCATCTCCACACATACTTATCCTTCTATGCACCACCAACTTTGTCGATGGATGAGGAAGCTGCGGTGGGGGACATCCTTGCGTATGTTACCAAGGTGGCCTGCGAGTTTCGCATGTAGCGGTACGATGACAACAATGCACCTCTCCTTTACGTTCGAATTCAAGTTGGAGTGTCCTGCAGCACCTTTGTGTGATTTGCAATTTTATGAGCCAGTCCTTTATTTAAAGGGTCGGCCTTGGGGCAGAAGTTCGAAGGAAGGCAAATCCTAGTGAGGTGCCGTGTACTATTCCTCTTTCGTACCCTTCAATATTCAAGTTGTGACGACCAAGTCGTTTTCGGCCACTTGTGCTTAAAAATGGACCTACGAGATCGACCTATGTTTTTTTCGAACCGTCGCGGTAGCGGACTTTTCACCCACAAACTTGTCTCGGACCCCCGTGTGGTGCGGTTGCTTGATAAGTTCGTCGACATCTTGGAGTCTCCTACCTGTGTGGTGCCGGATCGCTCGATCTCCCACGAGATCATTCTCGAGGCAGGTGCCGTGCAGCCAAAAGGTTGCATCTATTGCATGAGCGAGGAGGAGCTCACCTGATCTCCCACAAGATCTATTGCATGAGTGAGGAGGAACTCGTGGTTCTCCGTGCGCAACTCGATGAAGGGCTGGATTCGCCCTTGTAGCTCACCGTATGGTGCACCAGTTCTTTTCATACGGAAGAAGAACAAGGATCTATGATTTGTGCATTAACTACCGCAAGCTCAACGTGCAAACCTTCAAGAATGCCGGACATATTCCTCGTATCGACGGTCTTCTTGAGCGTTTGGGCGGTGCAAAGTTCTTCTCAAAGGTGGATTTGAAGTCTTGCTATCATCAAATGTGGGTATGCCCGCACAATCGCTGTAAATCCGCATTCAAGATGTTGCACGGGCATTTTGAGTGGGTGGTCATGCCTTTTGGACTCACCAATGCCTCGACAACCTTTCAAGTGGCGATGACCAACGAGTTCCACGCGATGTTGGACCGGTTTGTGCTGGTCTACTTAAACGACATTCTCGTCTATAGTTGGACCTTGGAGGACCATCTAGAGCATCGTCGACGCTTGTTGGAGACGCTCCACCGCGCCGAGTACAAAGCCAACCGTGACAAGTGGGAATTTGTTGGCAGGAGTTGGAGTACTTGGGCCACTTTGTCACACCGGAGGGCATCAGTCTGTTATCGGACAAGATTCAAGCCGTCCAAGAGTGGGCGGAGCCGTGGAACGTTACGGATGTCCGTTCGTTTTTTGGCCTTGTCGGCTACTATCAACACTTTATAAAAGGCTATTCGAAGATTGTGGTCAACTTGACCAAGCTTCAATGCGAGGATTGGCTTTGACTTCGGTGATGATGTGCGGGGTTCATTTTGGCCCCGAAAGCCGTTTTGCTATTTGCGGAGGTCTTGTGCATTTAAGACCTGCTTTTGTCGACGTGCGTCACTAACGATGCGGTCGGCTATGGCGTTGGTGCCGTCCTAGAGTAACACAATGGTGTGGATTGGCACCCGATTTAGTATTTTAGGAATCAAGTGCCCGTGGTGCACTTGATCGACGACGCTCGAAGGAGTTACTAGCCTTCGTACATGTGCTTATGCGGTGGCGACATTTTCTTCTTGGTCGAAGTCAATTTCGATGGGTAACAGATAAAAATCCGTTGGTTTTCTACAAGACCCAAGATACGGTCAATAGCGCCATCCCCCGTTGGATGGCTTTCATCGACTTGTTTTGACTTTTTCCCTGACCACATTCACATTTTGGGAAATTGCGGATGCTCTTTCACGACGTTCGAACCATTGTACCGCAGTTCTTGACTTTCGAGATTGATGATGACTTGTGGGACAACGTCATCCGCAGCTACCAAGTCGACCCCAGAGGTTTGCGACAAGTACACAAATTGTTCCTCTTTGAATCCGACAACATCGCATTATCGGATCCAACAGGGATATTTGCTCGTCCACTCGCGGGGGAAGGGTCTTCTTTGTGTGCCAAGCGATTCTCACTTGCGGACGCGACTTCTTGGCGAGTTTCACGACGCTCCTGCCAGCGGATATTTTGGAGCCAATCGAATGTTTGGCCGACTTCGTGAGCGCTTTTGGTGGTCTGGCCTTCTCGGCTATGTCAACGCTATTGCGAGTCGTGCGAGGTTTGCCGACGATGCAAACCACGCAATCATCGTCCGTACAGTGAGTTGTGACCATTACCTGTCCCCTTGCACCAAAGGGAAGCGATTGCCATGGATATCATCGGGCCGTTCCCCAAGTACAAGACCGGTGTGGATGGGATTCTCTCGGTGGTCGACCGAATCACCAAGTTTGCCATGTTTTTGCCTTGCCACTATCACGCCAAGGCACCGGAGTTGGGCGAGGTTCTTTACGCCGGTTGGTTTTGCACCAAAGGTTACCCCAAGGAGGTCGTTTGCGACGACGACAGAAGGGTTACCCCAAGGAGGTCGTTTGCGACCGCGACAGAAGAGTTACCCCAAGGAGGTCGTTTGTGATCGCGACAAAAGGTTTACCCCAAGGAGGTCGTTTGCGACCGCGACAGAAGGGTTACCCCAAGGAGGTCGTTTCGTTTGCGACTGCGAAAGAAGGGTTACCCCAAGGAGGTCGTTTGCGATCRCGACAGAAGGGTTACCCCAAGGAGGTCGTTTCGTTTGCGACTGCGAAAGAAGGGTTACCCCAAGGAGGTCGTTTGCGACCACGACAGAAGGGTTACCCCAAGGAGGTTGTTTGCGACCGCGACACTCGGTTCATGTCCGATTTTTGGTTGGCGCTCATCAGACAATGGGGCTCATCTTTAAACTTGAGTACGGCTTGCCACCCCCAAACCGATGGCCAAACAGAGAGGGCGCATCGAACCGCACAAGTTCTCCTTCGCACTCTCATCCGTCCTGAACAAAAGGATTGGGTCGAGTTTCTGCCGGATGTCGAGTTGGCATACAACTCGTCCATTCAGCCGGCTATCGGGATGGCGCCCTTCGAGTTCGAGCATGGCTCGGTCACTTCTTAATTGAACACGATTATTCCACGGACTACGTTGGATGCAAGAGCTCCTTGTCAAGGCACACGACCAGATGTCGAAGATGCAACAATGCATGAGCCAACAGGCCAATTGTTAGCGTCTTCCCTGTCCATTCCGCAACGGCAACCTCGTATGCGTCTCCATTGTGAAGTTTAGCCTCAAACAAGATCTCTCTCGCAAGCTCCTTTCGAAAAGGATGGGGCCCTGCCCATCGTGGCACCTGCTGGGGATGCACCCGAAGGATCTTCATTTGTCATTCAGGTGCCCGCCCCCTGGCCCGTCCACTCGGTATTGTTCCAAATTACCTCTGTTCATTTCAGCGGAACACGACGACTTTCCCGGCCGACGATCGCAAGACCCACCCACCCTCTATGGACGTTTTTCAAGAGGTTGGCAACATCATCTCCCAGCAACGCTACGGCAACAGGTGATAGAGTACTTAGTACACTTTTCCTACTGCCGCCGTAAAGCTGACTGTTGGTTGACCTGTGCGGAACTTCAGGCAACAGCCCCCGACGTTCTCACACGCTACGCAAGTTGCAAGGCAAGGCGGTACCTTCGGCTCCATGCCGCACTCGCGTCCAGGTTCCGCAATCAGATTGTTAGGTTCGCATTCGTGATTGACTTCATAAGGAGGGGGTGGGGTCTTACATGCTGCGCCTGCACATGGGGCCCATTTCAGGCGCCGGACGGTTGCTGAGGGGGCCCCAGGCCGTGTGCCCATCATACACGCGCCCTGGAGGCCCATGGCGGCCCTTAGGCTTCAGTTACGGTTTTGCGACAGCATTTGTTTATCTACTTATTTATTGCTGTCCTATTTTTGTCTGTTCAGATGTCGTTTTGGACTTGCAGTCCCCAAGGCGATGCTGTGGGCTGGGTACACCAGCAGGCAGGGGTGATAGAGGCCAGGCGCGTATTGGACGCCCTGGTGCATCAGCAGCACGGTCTGGACGCCCGGTAGGGTCCTGACTGTGTGGGCCGTTTCAGGCCAACACTGCAGCACCCCAGCGGGGTCCGACGCTACATATAGCTGGGCCTCGGCTGAGCAGGCAGACAGTTCGAGTACCTCGCTTCTTGGGCGACACGCTGCTGGACAAGCGCTGCGCCACTTTAGCGCTGTGCTCACAGGTAGAGGTAGAGGCGCAGGTAGGCAGAGGGGTGGAGGCCATACCTGCAGCGGCGGACGTACCTGGTGCCATAGCTGGGGCTCCGCGCGTGCTGATCTGCACATGACGACGGCGGCAGCGGAAGTCAGTACACGGCAGCAGTTACCTGCAGGTGAGACAGTGAGGAGAATGGCATCTTCTTCTTCGTCGTCTCGCCCCTCGTCTTGTCTCCCTCATCCCTCCTTCAGAGAGAGAGAGAGAGATTACAGGCAGGGGTTACAGTGGGCGTATAGCCCAGGATCTGATACATTTTTGTGGCAGACGTTGATTGGACATTCGGCAAGGGACTATTTTTGGACTTCGCTATCGCGATCTTGGTCTTCTCCCTCGCCTCCATCTTCCTCTCGCCTCTCCTCCCATCTTTCATCTGTGGCATCTCCCCCATGTGCGTGTGCAATGAGGGACCTTTCTTTTGTGTATGCGGTCCCTCCTCCCTCTCTCACATCTGTGGTGTATGATGGGATGTCGTGTCAGTCTCAGACAGATCAGGTCATATTTTTGAGTCTTCCACTGCGCTACATTGTGCTATTTTGTATGTATCGGGATGCGCATTGCTTGTTGATGCTCTGCTGACATTGCATTGTCCATTCCAGTCCTTTTCATCACTTTGTGGATCCTTGGCTCCATATACATTGCCCAACTGTGCATGTATCAATACCCGCCTCTTTGGATCAAGGTTGAACGGTTAGCCACGGTTTGGTTTTCTATACCCTAACTTTTCTCAGTAGGAAAGATTCAATCAACTTCAGCTGAGGTTCTTTGTTGAGGATGGCCAGGTCCGGGAGGGTGCGAGATACGAACCGGTATGCTCTGTTGGGCGAGGTCTGGGATATGAGTGTACCCCAATGCCCTGATTTCCAGGTTTCAAAAGGGGAAGCCAACCTGGTGGGATGCTCTTCTGGATTTGGGTCAGGTTATCTGCGAGGGCTTGACACCCTTTTAGAGTGGAGCAGAGTTCTTGAACCGTACGTCAATCACCCCGTTCTTCTGGCCACAGCTGTTTTAGCTGATACCCCTTTCTCGACCCAGGGTAGCCATCTTCGCTCCTTCAAACGAAGTGACCAAGGATTGCCCTCAGGGTCTTTGATCCATGGGTTGCAGAATAGAGGTTGTCTCAGGACCTTTTCTTTGTTCTCCGCTGTGCTGTGTTTGCTTGGGATCATTCGTCGCCATGCTTTCAAAATCGGGGTCCAGTACGGGTTAGGCGTTGGGGCGGCCTGGTTTTCTGAGGGTCGTGTGGTGCTCCTACGGGATCTGTCTGATCTTATCGTCCACTCCTTTGCCATAATCCAGAAGTAGCCACTCATGTTAGGTGGAGAGCTTGTTGGTGCTAGGTTTCTTATGCGGTCTAGGGCCATCTTCGTCGATGGTAGGTACTGTCTGCTCAGGATCTTCAGGATCCATTTCATCTGCAGTGCTGGGAGACCAGATAGATGCAATGTACCGTAATGTAGAAAAGATAGCTGTGTTTATTATTAGTGCCCTCCTGATCCGCGATGCCTCTCGTTCTTACAAGGGGCCAGGCTCTGTCCCATTCCTGGCCACACCCAGTCCTTGTTGACCATGATATCTAGATATTGGAGTGCATGATCGCCTGTGGACCACGGCATGGGTGTGGCTGTGTCTCTTGTTGGGGAGGGGTCCCGTCTGCGGTTTTGCTCCAGTTGACCTTCATTTCAGACGCTAGGCGGAAGGCCTCCATTGGCCTAGCGAGGGCGTGGAAGGAGAAGTTGTTAGCGCGAACGAGGACTGAGGTCGTCTGCGAACATCAGTGCAGTGGGTAGGGCGAAGTCATGCAGTGGGTTGAAGTTTTGGTCAGTGAGACGGTCAATGGACGGGTCTTCGGGGAGGAAGGATGCCATGGCTTCCATAATGAAGAGGAAGATGGGGGGGGCTAGGGGGTCTCCTTGTACGAACCTTGCGATGATTCCTTTTCGCTGTTCTCTTCCTTTTTTCTTTTATTTTGGTGAAAGCCTATCTTCCCGTTAGGACCTTTTGGATAAGGAGATCAGGAATGTGCTCGCTGTTCTTTTGGGAGATGGGTATACCAAGAACTCCTGCCGCAGTGCGCACTTCATGCAGTCTGTTTTTGGTAGTTTTCAAGAACCTCTTGCCGAAGTGCCCACGGATTAATCTTCCAGTGCTTTCATCAGTTATCGGGGTTCTCCTTAGTGTCCATTTCATGTGTAAGCCCTTGCCTAGCAAAAATGTCATTACCCTTTTCTTTCCTCTTTCCTGGTCGTGTGAATAGTCCTATAGACAGTGTGTATCTTGGGATGCCATTCGAAAACCCCAAGGAAGGATGGCATAGTAGCTCTGAAGTCTATGAGGGCAGAATTACGCTATCCTGTTAGGGGACGAGAGGGATAGTTATGAAAACTATTCTGATACATCATATACAAGGGAGGTGCAGAGAAGTGCGAGCATAAACCGCAAAATGGATGCTGCCTGTATATGATGAAACCCGTTCACTGTGTCTTTGGGGTGAAGTGCGAGCATAGGAAAAGAGTTCTAAACCGTAAAATGGATGCTGCCTGTATATGATGAAACCCGCTCACTGGGTCTTTGGGGTGTCCCATATAACCAACTTGATGCATGCCAGGGACACATGGAGCTGTATGGTTAGATTTTTTTCTGCCATCTCTTTTTCGAATACGTGGTCCCACCGGGGGCCCCTACCCCCACTGGAACCGGGGCGGTCGTACCGGCTGGTGGACCACGCCGGTTCCCTCCCGGTTCCCCTTTGCGCATTTCGATTGCGTGGGTTTTTCAATTTTTTTTGGGGCCGGGAGGCCTCAATGTGGGTGGTGGAGGGCTCCGGCCCCCAAAAAGAATTTGACAGGGTCCGGTAGGCCCGCCAAAATATTGAAAAACTGGCGGTGTATCTGGGCGGCCGATCTGGTGAGATCTGTGGCCCCGATAGGCCGCCTGTTTTTTAAGATTTGGGCGGGAAACCTCGCCGACATCGGCCAGCCATCCTAACGTTCCCCAGCCACCGTCCCCACCACCCCGCCTCCCGCCTCCCGCTGCTTTCGAGTAGCACAATCCGTCACTTCGTCTGAAGTGAACGAGGCCGCTGCTTTGGAGACTGCGTCCCCCCCCCCACGTCCGCCCCGGCCTCGGAACCGCCATCACCCCGCCTCGCCCCGCTGTCCATCGGTAAGAGGTCTTCCTCTTGTTCCTCTGTTTCTTCTCTTCTTACTACCTTCTTCTTCTTCTTCTTCTAATTCCTTCTTCTTCTTCTATTTCTTCTTCTTCTTTTTCTTCTTCTTCTTCTTCTGGTGGCAGAGCCCAAGTTTGCGGAGGGTAGTGGGCGTGCGGAAGTAAGTTGACGCGCGGGAGTAAGTGTGTGCACGGAAACCTGTGGGGATGCGGAAATGAGAGAGAGAGAGAGAGAGAGAGAGAGAGAGAGAGAGAGAGAGAGAGAGAGAGAGAGAAAGAAGCTGTCGGCAGAGCATTGTATGTTTGTATGTGTGTGTTCGAGAGAGAGGATCCGCGGACCGGTAAGAGAGAGAGAGAGAGAGAGAGAGAGAGAGAGAGAGAGAGAGAGAGAGAGAGAGAGAGAGAGAGAGAGAGAGAGAGAGAGAGAAGCTGTCGGCAGAGCATTGTATGTTTGTATGTGTGTGTTCGAGAGAGAGGATCTGCGGACCGGTTTTATGGAAAAGCAAAGAAGATACTTGCAAGGTAATTATGCACGGATGATCTCCTTGCTAGCGTTCAGTACATGTAACAGCGTGTCTGGGTAGACGTTACTGTATGTTGTTCCCTTGATGTGATGCATTGGCAGTCTCTGAAATAGGTGACTTGTTGCTGTTTTTTCCATGTTATTCAGCTAAGCAATGGGCGAATAGGGATCCTTGGAGCAGTCAAAGTGGTGGACTTCGGAGTGTAGATAGTGTTGATTTGGCCCATCATGTGGACGTATAGTTACCCTGGTCCTACCCTGCATCCAACTCATGGACTTCGGAGTGTAGATTGTGTTGATCTGGCCCATCATGTGGACGTATAGTTACCCTGGTCCTACCCTGCATCCAAAACTCGTGGACAAGGGACTCCTCCGTGGTTTCATCTTTAGTCCCTACATGTTTTTTTCTTTGTTAGAGGGAAGGTTAGTCATGCAGTTTTTCGTTCTTTTCTTGAAAAGAACTGCCATGTCACATATGTCAGTCTCCTGTGCGCTTTGTGGCTCACCGGTATTGACCTGACATTAGCTGCCCCCGAGATCTGCAACCTGGGTGCACTCAATTTTTTGTCCGAAAGTGCGTGGTGACGCCGTGATCTGAGTGATTTGTACCTCTTTTGGTATTGGATAAGATAACCTGTATTTAAAATACAAACTCCATGTTTCAAGATTATATTAATTGGTGCAGAAGGTTTCAACAAAAAGAAACTGAAAAAGAGAACGACAAGATAAGTGGAACCTCTCAACACAATCTCTGAAAACTCTGCTTTTGTCCTCTGTGGCATTGCCAAGGAGGAATTGCACGGGCGGCGATGTTTCTTCAGCCACAAGCCTCCGGTCCAACATGGAATACATACGTTTGTCTGACTGGAAGGTTGTGTATCCACTACCTGGCCTTCTATATAATGTTGAAAGAATGAATACACATGACACTTCTGTTGTGCATTTGCTTTAGATGGTGGGCATTTAAAGCATGTTCTGTTTCTTTTAGCATGGCCACAGTGTCAACGCGTGTGCGGAACTTGATGACAGATCCACAGATCGAGGTCGAGGATGGAATGACCACTGGGCATGTCATTATATGCTCCATGCTAGTCACAATGTAAGCGGTGGGATTACAGTTTGTCAGGCCCAGCCTCCATGTCCTTGTACTTTTCGGTCATCGGGACCAAAATGGTTGGTTGCGGCAGCACATTCGGTGCCGGTGTCCGTTCGTTTCGTTTGGCACACAGCAGCACCGTGGTCTGGAGAAAGAGGCTTGAGAGGGGCGGGTGGATATGTTCTTATGAAGCATGTCCTCACCATGTTTAGTTTAATATTGGTGTCTCGCTTTTCCCGCTGCTGTGCCCGCAATACACTATCCGCTTCTAGGTGGTACTCTGCATTTCACATGCAGGCCATGAAAATTATGGGGGGAGGGTAAGGAGGAGAGGGAGGGTGGCAGGCAGAAAAAGAAAGAAGACGATGGGGAGGGGGAAAAAAACGATTCTTGCATTTGAATGATGTCATCTGATGTCATCTGGTTCATGTGGCCAAAGGTTGTCTTAAATTGTCTCTGGCCACATATGACACACATGGCACACATTTTAATGACTAGTCGCGGGGAGGGTTTGAAATATGGTTTTGTTTTGACAAAAGTTAAAACCAATACCTGCCTGCTGACAGGTCAAATGGTTAGCAAATTGGAGCTCCGAACCCATGACACTCATGATGGACCCCAGTTCAGTTTTGCCTATGGAAGATCAGATCTTACCGACGTGTAGCCAGGTACAGGGCAAAGGATTCTGAAATCAGGAAAAAGGACTGGATAATGACCCAAAGTTGTCTCTGGTAGAAAGCTGATTAGGACTATGGAAAATGACCCAAAGTTGTCTCTGGCAAATACCTGTGTTGGAATAGGGGTCTCTTTGTGGTCTGTGTCTCGTCTGGTTCTTCTTATCTGCCGTTCATTTGTTTTGTGTTAGGACAGGGCTTTCCTTGCTATCTGTTCAGTGGCAACATTTGCTTTCTTAAGATTTTTGTTTCTTGGCGCAGGCAGTATAAAAAAACTTCAAAAAAAGCCCTTAATATGTTTGTTTCTTGAGATTACAGGTGAGACGCGGAAGTAGTAGCCTTCAAACGCTTGTAGTCTAATGTAGTTCATCGCTTCTACACCCACATGCATGAGGGATTTGCACCGCGACAGGGATGGGGTACTGAGCTAGGCTGTTTGATCTGTTTGGAAAAGAGACAGGACCCTAAGCTAGCAACTCTCACGGACTGATTTGAATGCAGTGATTCTACATTGGCCTGATGATGGCCTCTTGCTTATGAGAGCAAAGATGTGTTGCTGTCTAATGCTTTGAATCTGTCATACTCATGTTTGCATGATACGTTTTTAAAAGGCCAAGCCAACGATGGACGACCCTCAGCCAAGAACTCAAGGTGAAGGCCGTCCTCCTGGGCATGCAGAAAGGGAGACGCCTTCGAAGCATGCAGAGGATGATGTAGCTGAGAGGCCACTAGAACAAGAAATGGCACGCTCAGTGTCAGCTCCACAAGAAAGTCAGCAGCAGTTGGCCGCCCAAGGCAACAGCGATGAAGTGGACGATACGCAAGTCCAATCAGGTTCAGGTCCTCAGGAAGCTGATAGAGCAGAAGTTGATGCGGGTACATTCCCAGGTGTCCAAGAAATAGCAGTCAAGAAGGAGCACCAGCCTGACTCGCAGGTGGGACAATATTCTGGTTTTTGATTCGCTGTTAGACATACCCGTCTGTCCTCTTGCTCTTCCTGGTGGCTTTGTGGCTGACTCTCTTTCATGTGAGAACCCTGTCTGATTGTATTTCGATTGTTTTTAGCCTCGTTTACTTTTCTTTGTTTTTTGTTTTACCTGCTGTGATTATGTTTTCCCTCATTTGCTCTCTGTTCTTTCTGTTATAGGCAGCTTAGATTTTCGAACTATGTTTGCCGATTTCTCTAGCTAACTCTTTTGTAGGTATGGTTTGATTGGAGAATCTCGGTGGTTTGATTTTCTTCGCCCTATGGATCTTGGTTTGCTGGAGTCCTATTTACCATAACTGATTAATTGGCCAGAATGGCCAGAATGTACTGGGTGCCAGTAGGAGAGGGGGAAGGCCAAGACATATGTAGCACAGACTTTACATGACACGATGCAATTACGTGGATGGACAAGACCAAAGCCACCGGCCGCGTAGGATTGTTTCAGTCAAAATTGTTGAAAGTTTAACCGAAAGAAAGATATATTTAAATTAAATAATTTAAATATGCAATACTCAGAAATGAATTACTAAAGGATCAGGACAACCAGCCCTCTACACTGAAGGAAAGAGACAAAAGATGGAGGGTTTGGGTAGAGAAGGCTATATGGAAAATAGAATACCTATCAACTGCTGAAACACAAACCTGAGTTCGAATTCCAATGGAATGAGAAAACAGGCTTGAAGTACCTGAGGCCGGTCAGTACCAAGATATCTCAAGGCCGTCGCCCTTTCAAAAAAAATAAGGAACGTAATAGAACACCTCTGGGATGACCAGAATCGGAAATGGAAGACAGATAGAGATCAGAGACCTTAGAAGTCACCTGGAGGGACACCAGAACTTGCAAAAGAAGCTGGAAGAGCTGATAGACAGTATAGTCATAGCGTGGAGAACGCTATTTAAAAAGAATGACTGACTGGAAAAGAGGGGACTGGGCAACAGTCAAGGATCGAGGGACCCCCTCAGCAATGTTGAAACACATCAAGCCATAGGCCATAGATCAGAACATAAACAAAGATGAATTAGTAAAAGAAAGATACAAGTTTCATACGATCAGAACATAAACAAAGATGAATTAGTAAAAGAAAGATACAAGTTTCCTATATGAAAAGGAATCAATGGAATAATAGCAAATTGTTCTAGTGGACTAAAAAGCCATTATGAACTCTCTTTTTTTTTAACGGAGCAAGTTTCGAGCTCCATGAGTTGGAGTTCACAGGCACATCAATAGGAGAAGTCAGAAGGGAAAGCCTTATAGAACTGGACTTGAATACACAGAATTTGTGGAAAATCAGAGAACAAAAATATTAAAAGGAACAGACAATCGGGAAAAGGCAAAAGAAAGAGAAGCTGATTCGGCTGTTCAGACCGGATATAAAAGATGTAAAGTAGACCCAATAGAGTTGGGCTGGTACGAGAAGATGTAAAGTAGACCCAATAGAGTTGGGCTGGTACAAGAAGATGTAAAGTAGACCCAATAGAGTTGGGCTGGTACGAGGACAGAAGGCTAAGAATTGGGGAGCACTCCACGAATACACTGTTAAAAAAGGTTACAGGGCCAGAAGTACAGCTCAGGACCCACAGCAAGTAATAGCCTCAAGATGGGAAAGACGTTCGCAAGTAGACCCAAGTTGGCTCCAGTCCATTCTTTGGCCGTACTACGCGACCATCAAACGAGGAAGAGTACGAAGCTTACAATGGCTAATAATTCACCTGGCAGTCCCAGTTAACGGTTGGCTGGACAAGCGACATAAGGAGGAGGGCAGATCAGAGGAGTCTCCTCTTTCAATATGTGCCCAGAGAGGCAAATAGGATCTGTGTGAACCACTGTCTCCTAGAGTGCGGAATCGCCCAGGACTTATGGGAGAGGTGCAGAAGGGGATGGAGTAAGTTGTCATCGACGGAACACCTGACTGATCAATTCTTCTTATTGTTAGCGATAGACAGAAATGGGCTAGAGGAGGAGGATAGGAAAATAGCGGAGCTCTCGAGGAATACCACCCTGTGGGTCATTTGGAGGGTAAGATGCAGTGAGACATTGAGCAATGAAAAGCTCTCGGTGGAAGAATCCTGGGAGGAGGCCAAAGAGATCATGGAAGCAGAAGTCATGCTAGAATGGAAGCAAGTGCTAATAAGAATGGATGGAGAGCTGGATAACCAGAAGAGAGCCAAATTACAGAAAGAATTAGAGGAAGTATGGTTGAAAGGAGGACATAGCCCGAATCAAAAGAAAAACACAAGCTTCAAAAGATGGTGTGACCCGGAGACAGAAAGGCTAGGTCCAACAGACCAGGAGGAGGATAGGATGGACTTAGATCAATAGGAACAGGAGAGCTCAGAAGGTCGTCAGACAGGAGGTCACTTCAAGTTAAGGAGCCAAGTAAAGGGCACTGTTGTTCAGGGTCAGATAAGGTTACAGCATACCTAACCGGGACAGCGAAAGCATACAGAACAGAAGAGGCGTGACAGTATAGCAGAGGGGGTACGTCATATATAAAACACTGCTGTGGGTTCTCAAGATGAGCTGACTGCCGTGAGAGCTGAGAGGAGCACAGGAGGGTACGGACAGGATAGACCACAAAGCATAAACCGAGATTTAGATACTAAGGCTAAATTAGGCAGGGGTGAGGGGAGGTACATCCTTTCATATATGTAGTCCACCTCGCCCACTCGGGTCTTCCTACCATGAGGGCAGATATGTGAACATGTTGGCACTGGCAATCTTGTCTGCCAAGTTGTTTTCTAGTCCTAGTAGTGATGGCGACTTCTAAGCCCTGGCTGGTTACATGCTAAGTCTCCTAAGTGTTGCAATTTCTCTCGTGTGTTGTACACTCTTTCTGATCGGAGGGCATCAATTCTCGCTGGAGTTGACTTCTGTGTTTGTGTTTCATCTTTGCTGCTGAAAATTTCTTCAAACGAGCAGGGTGGTGAACTAGAAGCTCGAGTTGACGCTGGATCTATTTTGGGGATACTTGTGGACGTAAAAGTTGATGAGAACCGTGCATTGTCACTTGAATCTTCACTGGGTGCGGAAACAGGAGCTGGTGTGGAATGTGCATTGGAGAGTTTGGAGGTGGCACCCAACTTGAGTGAGGGTTTGCCGGCATGTTCAGAAGGGGCTGGGACGGAGTTCATACCTATTGTGGCTGGAACAAGTCATCCAGAAGCGACTATAGAACCTCGCCAGGATACCTGTGATGTGGCGAAACCTCTTTCACCTGAGGACATGTCTGACCCTGGGCTTGAAGTGCCTGCTTTGCCTGAAGAGCCTGCAGATGTTTCACAAGCAGATGTGACTGTCCAGGAGACCGTTCAACCGGTTGAGGAGAAACAACATGTTGAAGGGGATGTGGTAGAACCATTGCGTACTGACAGTGAAGGGGAGGAGGAAGTGTCACTGAGTGGTGAACCTGAGGCACCGATCGCTCTTGACAGTGTGGAAAGTGCGCTGTCTGCCTTGGCTGAGGATCCTGGCTCTGTGGGTGAAGTTACAGGTGGCTTTCAGGCCGTGGAGTCCTCAACCAGTAACACAATTCCAGAGAGTGTGGGGGTTCGTGTTCTAGAGGACTCATCTGACTCGGACGGCCTTGAGTTTGATGATAAATCGACTAGCGAAGCTTTGGAGGCTGTGACGGAAGCTGTCGTTAAGACCGAGGCAACCTTGGATCCACCGAAAGAAGATGCAGGTCGAGCTGATGCGACTTTCACATCAGTTTCTTCAGCTGATCTTCTGACTGCTGTTTCTACTGAGTCAGTCGTTGTCGTGGGTGCGGTTGCTATTCAAGAGGAGGACAAGAAGAGAGATGCAGCTGATCCTATGGAACCCGACACACAACAAGAGGCGATTTCCCTACCTCAACCATCCACTGAGCCAGAAAGGTTGACAGGCAGCAGCTTCAAATATGGTACAGAGATGCAGTCACAGCCTGGCATTTCAGAAACACAGGTGTCCGGGGCCTTGGAGTCGAAACTGGAGGCGGTGGCAAACAAGGAAGCAGAAGAAAGAGGTGAAGAGGTGGCGCACACCGAGGCAGGTATGGAGGGGTTGTCGGAGGAAAGGTCTACCACGGAGGGAAATCCAGGCACAAAGTCTGTGGATGCTGCTCTGGATATCGAGGCAGTTTCTGGCGTAGTAGGGAAAGAGCAGCTGGGAGAAACGGTAGTGGGTGCAGACTTGGCAATGTTGTCCACGATCACAGGTGCAGGAGAAGCATCAATTGAGCCATTGAGTGTGCCCTCAGAGACAGCACATGTTGTGGGTAGTGACGATGATGCCAAGAGACCAGAAGCGGTTGAGCCAACTGGTGCAGGAGAGCTCCTCATGGGAGCATGTACAGGCGAAAAGGGAGAACCTCTTTCAATGGAAGCCATTGGAGCAGAAGGCACGGCAACCGTGGATGTACCTGAACAAGGACCGGTTGACAACGAAAGTGCATTTGTGAAGCAGGTGTGTGATCGTAGTTTGCAAGTATGGCCCTGCAAGGGGTAAAGGCGGAGTGTCTAAGGGGGTGTTTGATGCTTTGCATGGAAAAACAGGGGGTGTAGGTCAGGCCCCAGCGGTGCTTTTTTCCTGCTCAGACAACATGCACCCAGTTGTAGAAATGGTTAAGTTCGTCCTTGCTTAGCAATATGTAGAATCAGTGGGACCTGCACCTTGAGAAGTATGCATGCCTGGTTGCCGGGAGGCTACAGAGACGATGTTTGTGGAGCTGGCCCTCAAGCTGCTTTGCATGGAAGAAAAGCAGCCCGTTATGGGGAGAGTTGAGCATGATGTGCCACCCCTGTGCGTGCGCGGGCTCATCAAACAGCGCTAAAAGCTTTGACTATCACGCTAAATTGACTATCTAGACTGTTTGGGATTCTTCCCAAACTGTTTGGTAGATTCCCATGCGTTACGCACCCGTTCGTCGCGCGCGTGCGCACACACAGGGGTGCTCCAGAGTAAACATGGCATAGTCTGACCTTTGCCACCAAGCCCCTGGAGTGCCTGCAGGGTTTAGGTGCGTTACTGAATGTGGTTCTCATTGGACATGGATAATAGTGCCTGAGTTTTGATCACACATTTTGATCCGTGTTTTTGCTTTTTGTTGTTTTCTGCAAATTGGGCATGGTGGACAGGCCTTTGGCTATTGGAATCCAGCATCCAGCTATGGGTTGAACTATATTATTGTCTCTGCTTTTGGATGGTAGCCATTTCGGTGTTGCCAGGCTGCTGATGGAAAGTCCTTACCCACGAGCAATTCTTGAAGTTTGCAACTTCCTCACCCCTTTCCCATGTTATTTTCCTCTCAAGGGTTTGTCTAGCAACCCAATGTCCTTGCTTGATATTGTCATCAGTCCATCTCTCTGCTTGGGGTGGGCCTTGGTGAAATTGAAGCTTCAGCTTAAAGCGGCCTTTCCTCTCTTCAAATTGTTTTGTGTTGTATTCTTTTTCCCTGAACTTGTCATCTCCTCAAATTGTCACACCATGGTTCTCTACTCCAACCTGGAATTCCTCGATGCACATCAACTCGTCTTCATCTCATCAATTCACGAGGTCCAGCTTTTCGCCTGGGCTTCACAATTCTGTTATCAAAATGGTGCATAATTCCTTAGGCGTCACGAAGGCTTACTGTAGGCACACCGTAGTGTAGCAGCGTTTGGAAGTAAGAATCCACTCTTTTCCAACATATTGTGCCAATGAGGGGTGAATGTTGTGTTGAGATGGACTAGAAAGTGAACATGACTGAAGAAGAGTGTTTTACCATCTGACTCATAGATGGTTGTGTTTGATCCCCTCTGTGCATTGGAAATTTTCCCTCTTGACGCGTCGCATGACTGTTAAGAACGCAACGGAAATCATCTCATGTTGCTAGGCAACTTGACAGGTGAGAGTTCTGTAGGTAAATTATTTGCAGGGCCAGAAAGGGGAGATGAATACCATAAACAAGAGTTGAAAATGTCCACAGTGGGGGGAGGGGGAAGAATTTCGACCATTGAGAGAGAGAGAGAGAGAGAGCACTAGTTTTGTCATTTGATTTTATTGGAACTGTAGTAGGAAGTGTCGAAGTGAAGTTTTGTCATTTAATTTTATTGCAACTGTAGTAGGGAGTGTCAAACTATTTATCGGAAGCTATGGTATGAAGCTGTGGTGTCGTGTAGACAGACAGGGAATGAGTTTCGCTGACAAATTTTTGAACTGTGATTTGAACCAGGAGCCGGGGAATGCGTCTGTATCCACCACAGTAGCAGAGCTTTCTCCAATCTCAGGAACGGCACGTATGGTAGATGATACAAGGGATGCCTCTAGAGAACTTGTTGATCCCTTGCAGGTGGCAGGTGCTCAGGATGACACTGCTGAAGCATCTGGTGAGTCATCAGGCGATGAGGCTACTGAAGTGGTGAAGAATGAAAGGAGTCCGGAAGGGAAGGAAGTCTTTGACCCTTTGGCTCATCCTTCAGCTGATACACCAGATCCTGTTGCGGAAGCATCATCACCCACGACAGCGGATGCTCCTGTTGAAATTGATGTCCGGGCAGTGTCTGCTGAGATGGATGCATCGAACCCATCCAGAACAATTCCCTCTTTGGAAGTAAGTGCCATCGATTCGAGCCAGCCATTCGCTCAAGCTGGAATTGATGGCATCCAAACGAGTGAATCATCGGTTGCATCATTGTCAGATGTGGCAGAGCCAGGATCAGAGCCTTCGGTCCGTCCTGCTGAAGAGTGTGTGAGGCTGGAGCATACCTTGGAAGAGATTGCAAGACCGGCATTGACCGATATTCCCTCTTGTTCAAGTGTCGATGAAGCTGTTGCAGAGGCAACGAAAGCTTCAATGTCTTCACTTGTCCCAGGGGAAGATCCCGGGGTGAAGAATGGCTATCATGGAGAACTGGCGTCTGAAACTGTATCCTCTGCTGCGCCAGTTGTGGATGAGGGTGCCCGTGGTGCTGTCGGTGGTATTCCGGTAGTTCCTGTGGTAAATAATGACGAGAGGGTGGCAATTGGAGAGTCTGTTTTTGTGAGTGCTGAGGATCCAGTTGAGGTCACCGACCCAGAGCCATCCCTCCATCCAGCTGAGGAGGCTGTCAAGCTGGAACACACTATAGAGGATAGTGCAAAACCGGAGTGTGCAGATGTTCCAGACTGCCCAAGTGATGGAGAAGCAGGTTCTGAGGCGAGGGTTTCTCAGGCACCTCTTGTTATGCCAGGGGAGAATGTGGGTGGGGCTTATCATGAGGAACTCGCTTCTGAAGCTGCCTCTTTTGCAGCTACTCTAGTTCATGAGGATGTGATTGGGCGTTTTGCTGATGTTGATAAAGGGACTCCTTTGGGAGGACATGAAGAAGGGGTGCCAATCGAAGCTGCAGGAGGTGTAAGCATAGAGGACAGTGCAATTCCTGAGCCTTCAGTTCATCCGTCCGAAGAGGGTTCCAAACTAGAGCACACACCGGAAGGGGAGGGGGTAGTGAGTCTAAGGCTGACGGATGTCCCATCTTCGCTAGCTGATGCAGAGGCAGGTGTTGAGGCAGTGGATGCCCAGGTGCCTTCTCTTCACGCAGGAGATGATCATGGTTCAAGAAATGGATATCACGAGCAACTGGTTTCGGAAGACGTTTCTCCTTCAGCACCTCTGGTTTCTGGCACCAGTGATTTAGAGCAAGGGGTTCCTGTGCAAACAAGTGAAGAGGGGGCAGGGGTGAGAGAATCTGGTCTTTCTTCAGCAGCTGAGGTCCAAGGCACAATCCCTGAGCCGTCAGTTCATCCCAGCGAGGAGGGTGCGAAGTTGGAGCACACCTTGGAAGAGACTGCCAGGCCAGAGCTCATAGATGACCTATCTTCGCCAACATATCAAGAAGCAGGGTCTGAGGCAACGGACGCACATGGTGGTGTGCTTGTCCCTGAGGAAGGTCAGAGTGGAAAGGGATACCATGAGGGGTTAGTCTCCGAAGCTGTGGGTGCTATTGCACCCCTTGATGAGGGTGTGATTGTTAGAGCTTCTGGTGATGAGCAGGGTCTTCCTACAGAAGGCAATGAAGAGGATTCAGGAAGCGAGGAGGCTGATATGGTAGGGGCAGGTGATTCAATGGAAAGCCCACTGCCAGAGCCTTCAATTCATCCCTCTCAGGACGTAACAAAGATGGGCCACACCTCGGAGGAGAGCACAAAACTGGAGTTGGCAAATATGCCTTCCACTCCCAGTGATGGAGAGGCAGCTACAGATGTAGTTGAAGTCCAGGGGTCCTTGCTTGAACCTGGGGAGCATCAAGAGCGGATGGACCACGGGTACCATGAGGAACTTGGTTCTGAAGCAGTGTGTGCAAGTGCGCCTCTAGTTGACGACACTCAGATTGGTGGTGTTTCTGGTGCTGATAAGGCAGCAGCAAGTGAGGCGGACACCGTAAGGCCGAGAGATTTACAAGAGGGCTCAGACCCAGAGCCTTCAACCAATCCAACTGGCAAGGGTGCCGACTGGGAGCACACCCCAGAGGAGGTTGCAAAACTTGGTCTTCCGGATGCTTCCTCTTCTGACAGTGATGGAGAAGCAGCGTTGGAGGCTACAGATGTCCAGTCCCTTCCACTGGCAGTGAGACCGGATCAAGATGAAATGGACCACGGGTACCATGAAGAACTGGTTTCAGAATCTCTGTGTGGCACCACACCTCTGGTTGGTGAGTCTATCGTTGCTAGCATTTCCAGTGCTGATGAGGTAGTTCGTCCTCCAGGTGGTGAAGATGTGTTGGATAGTGAAGAGGCTCGTTTTTTTGCAGGAAACCCAGCTGAGGGCATGGTACAAGAACCTTCAATTCGTCCGTCTGAGGAATATCCCCGGCTGGAGCACACATCGGAAGAGGTCGCAAGACCAGGGTTGCCAGGGGGTACATTCTCTCCCTCAGATGAAGAATCAGGCTCCGAGGCAGTGGAGGTGCAATCGCCTTCTGTGGCCACGGAGAAGGGAGACGGAATGGACCATGGACTGCATAAGGAGCTGGTGTCCGAAGCTGTGTGCGCTGCTGCTCCAGTTGTCGCTGAAGCTGGGACTGATAGCAAGTCTGATGGAGAGGAGATGGACTCTGTTAAAGGAACTGAAGAGGGGCTAGTTGCTGAAGAGGCCGGTGGTATTGGAAAAATGGAAGACATTCCAGAATCGTCGATTCATCCCGATGAGGAGTCTGCCAAGCTTTCCCACACACCAGAGGGCTTTGTGCGACCGCAGCTGAGTGATGTCGCATCTTCTCCAAGTGATGGAGAAGCAAGGTCTGAGGCATTGGATGCTCACGGACCTTCTCTCACACTGGAGGAGGTTCAAGGTGGTGCCAACCGTGGGTATTCTGAGAATCTAATGTCAGAAGCCATAAGATCGGCTGCACCTCTGGTTGATGAAGATATTGCTGGTGGGGATGAGGAAGCAAGTTCTGAGGGTCATTTTGATGAGACAGTGAGTGAAGAGACTGGCGCTGTAATTCCGGACGCCACAGTGAGGAGCACGGTTGCCGAGCCCTCGATCCATCCAGATGGGGAGGGTGCCAAGCTCGAGCGCACTTTGGAGGAGATCGCAAGGCCAGAGTTGACAGACGTTTTGCCTTCTCAAAAAGACGGGGAAGCAGGGTCAGAGGCAACAGATGCCCAGGTGCCTTTGTCTGTACCAGAGGAGAGTCCAGTTTTGGCAGAGCATGGATATGATGCGGACTTGATTTTGGAAGCCGTGTCGTCTGGTACACCTGTGGTCGATGCAGATGAGATTGGTGTTATGCCATGTCTCGCAGAAGGTGCTCCTGTTGAAGGAAGTGAAGGGTTGGCAGGTGAACTAGCCCCGGGACCTGTGGTGGAGTCGTCGATTGGGCCTGAATACGAGGATCCAATTTCTGTGTGTGATCCTGATGTTGGCTTGCCTCCGGAGGTTCCAGAGGTGATGAAGGATATCACGGAAGATATGCTTTTGAAGGCTGGGCCGGGAGAGGAGTTGGAAAAAGAAGTCTCTGGCAGGCTCTTGGAGCATGACGTCCAAGCCTCAGCAGTGGAAATGGCGTTGGTGTGTGAAGCAGTTGACCGCAACCTGGCAACAGCTGCAGGACTGGGTGTGGTGACAGAAGGGGTTGCTGAGGTTGGGGAGCTCGTCCAAGAAGGTGACTTGAATCCAGGTTTGGATCTGCAGGGAATGGATATGTCTACTGTTGAGGAGTCTGATGAGCCAATGGTTGTTTCTGGATCATCGCCTCCACACTCCCCAGAACACGCTCCATTGCCACTTGTGCAGCCAAGTGAGGTGGAAATAATTATGCTTCCAGAATTGGTTTCAGAAGCTGTACCTACTCGGGCGGGAAGGGAAGGACAAGCACCACAGGATGTTGGTGAAGCTTCAATAGATTCTGTTGTCAAAGATTTGACCGTCACTCCCAATGAGGCAGTGGTGGAGTCTGAAGTCATAGCCATGCATGTGGAGCATGTGGCTGCCGGTTCTGTAGAACCGGTGGCTGCGGAGGCTCAAATGAGTCGACAGAGTGAAGGGACCACTGAACCACCGATGGAACAAGAGGCAGGAGTCAAGCTGGAAGCAGGAACTGATTCCCATATGGATTTCACTGGTACCGAGTATCGGGTATGTATTTTACAGTACTCTATATGGATATCAGTGTAAGTTGGTGAGCCAGCCCTCATTTTACGTTGTCTTCTTCCATTTTATTCTGTTTAGCATGTCGCTAGCTGGGTTAACCCGTCTGGAACTTCGTTGGTTTGTAGCTTGCCATATGTTGAAGTTAAAAGGATAAGGAGGGCACAGACAGAGAATGTGCCTAGCAACTGTATGGTCACTGAGTGGGCTCGTGGTGAATGGAGCCTGGGTTGGCACTGGTTTGGGCACTGAAGAAGTGGCAACACCTTGCGCCAGCACGGCACAATGGTTGAAACGGATGACAATGGGGAAGACTAGCGATGGAGATGGTGATGGTGATGACGGTAAACGTGATGAATGACATGGTTGGAAGATGACTACGGACAGATCAATGCGACTGAGTGCAGTGATGGTGACAAAGGTGATGACCATGAAAATGTAATGCAGAAGGGCATTTCGAGCTGTGTAGCGTGCTGTGCATGACATAGCAAAATGAGCAGCACCAAGCATTTGGCGTAGTATAATGACGAATCATCCTGACCGTGGTGATGATAAAGATGACCACTGGTCGGCACCCTGCAAATTTTTATTTTCATTTGTTTTCTGTGTGTCCATAACCCCCAATAACCCCACCAATATCTTTATACACCTCCCCAGAACTCCCATACACCCCCTGAACACCCCCATACCGCTGCCCAACACCCTCATAAGCCTCCCATGTGCCCTTGTACCCCCCCCCTATCTGCCCCCTTCCCCCCCACCCCCCCAACCTCCACCGCATTCCCAAAAGTTTCTCAGCGGGATTTGGGCTGTACTCAGCAAGCGCAGTACAGGCCTCAAACTCAGATTTTTTCAAAAATGTCGATGGCCCTATAGTGACTGGTCGTCTGACTGCGTACGGGTCACCCTGACCGTTAGGCAAGAAAACCGTTGGGCATTGGTGGTAGGCGGTCTGACAACCCTGTCACTGAGCGTTGATTCAGTGTTTGTGATGGTGAATTGATATGAACGAAGTCTTTCTGCAGGACATGTTGGGAGAGCTGCATTGAACATTTCACTGTGTCACTGTGAATCATTATGAATGAATCTGTCATGAGGGTGAAAACAATATATGCAATGATGACATAGGTGGTGACGAGGACGATAATAATCATGACGGAACAAAGCTGAATCTCCTTGAGGATAGAACGAAATAGTCTTAACGATTGGTCCACGCTGTCAACACTGTAAATCGTCTCCACTTAATGCATGCAGGTGGTAGCTAAATCATCAACAACATGCATAAATTCATCATTTTGAGGCAACGAAGTGGTGATGGTTGTGTTTGCCCTGTTGACATAATTTGTACCATGGATTGTGGCAGGGCAACGAGGTGCCGTCCGCAGTGGTGTTGGAACCTGAAGTCTATGCCTCAGAGTCGGAAGGGAGTGTTGAGGAAGAGAAACCTGAAGTGCAACTGTCATCTTCATCAACAGAGACAGGATTGCGAGACGAGGCACCGTCATTGCATGGACAGGATATTGCACTTCTGGACAGTAAACCAACTGCACAACTGGAATTCCTCTCTGTGCGAGGTCCTCAATCCCGTGTGGATGTCAAGGAAGGGGAGTCATTTCTTCCTGAACCAGGGTCTCGACCGATTGATGAAAGTGCATTTTGTGCGGACAAACCTGTTGGAGGTATTCACTCAGGAGAGCCAGAACCTGCTTCAACAATCTTTGATGCATCCGATGATGGAGAGAGCTGGTCTGTAGATTGTACACCTGCAGATCAGGTGCTAACGAGTACTATGGAATCAAGTGAGGGTGTTCAGGAACAGGTCAGATCTCGATCGGCAGATCTTTTCTTGATACCAGAAAGTGGAAGGGCGGCAGAAACTACATTGGAGCATGTGGAAGCTGCTGACAATATGGCTCCAATTGCATCTGCAGAAACGTGTTTGTTGGCGGCATCCGCTCCTCTGTTAGTCCGTGCTGAGGCATCTACTGAGCCACTTACAAATACAGCACCAGCTGTGGAGAGTGCGTTTGTGGAGGAGGTATCTGATCCAGGCCTTGAAATGCTTGTCTCACCAGATCTGATGGCGGCTGTGTCACAAGCAGAAGCTGCTGCGGGAGATATGGGCCATCCCATGGAGGAGCATGACAATATCTATGAAGGTGTTGGGGGTGATGCATTTTGGAGAGGCACCGTGCCCACAGAGCTGAATTTGAGTGGTGAACCTGTCGCCCAGGTGATTGTGGGCTTGCCGGAAGCAGATATTGTCTCTGACGCAGATATGGTTTGTCCTGCGGAGGGTGCACCTTTTGTTGCTGTCGAGTCCTCAACTGGTGGTGTCCAGGCTGCCACTATGAAGGACCACATACTGGAGGAGCGGGCAATTGCAGATGGTCTCGAAGTGGACATCTCTATGGAGCAGGTTGAAGCAGTTGTGGCCATCTATGAAAGGGAGGTGACCTCGATGAAGCACGAAGAGCGGAATGATGCTATTGACGCAGCAGTTTCTGATGTGGGGAAATCCCTCCCGACCGACTCTGTTGCTGTTCGAGATGCATTTGCTAAACATGGGGAAGACCAGCGACCAGCTGCTGATTCTGACGTTTTGGCCAAGCCCGTTGGGCATGAACGTTTTCCATCAGAGCCCTCGATCCAGCCAGAAGTTTTGAGACATGGACTTGTGTACGAGAGCGAGGCCAAACTGGAACCTGGATTCCAAGAAGCGAAGTTGAGTGGAGGTTTGGAGGCCAAGGCAGAAGCCCCACAGGTGGAGGAATTGGAGGGCAAGATTTTGACTGAAAGTGGTGCAATTGCAGGGGACTCGGTATCTGCGGCGCCATTTGCAGTGAGGTACACGGATGCTGCTTTGGATGCAGACGCCATTGCAAATATTGCTGCAGGATTTGAACAAACCAAGACGAGAGTTATGGAGTTAGATTTAGCCACTGCTGCGGAGCTGACCATGGAAGACACCAATGAAGCGTCCTTAGAGCCACCACAAAAGCTCTTAGATATGACCCCATTCGTCAAGTTGGATATGATTGTATCAGTAGAAGAGCCAGGTGCCAAAGCTCATGATACTGATGATATGGAGGCACAGCCTGTCACACTGGATGGATTGTTCATGGGATCATCACTAGGTGAGAAGCAGGAAGCAGTCCTACAGGAGGTTGTTGAATCCAAATCAGGTGTTCCGGAGATGGCTGGCATATCCATGGAAACAGATCCGCTTGTGCATTCAGCGACAGTTCTCGGCCAAGTGGAGGTTGCCGATGAGGAGGCTTCATCAACTGTCCAAGAGCTGTCACAAGAGGAGTGTGTCCTGGCCACTGATGCTCCGACGCCTTTGGCCCCTGCTCCCCTCCATCCGTCTGGGGAGCCAGTGGCTGTTATTGCAGAGTCCCTGCATGTGCTAGAAGCTGGGGTTGCACCCTTGGCAGAGGAGGTGTCGCAACATGGGTGGCTTGAAGCGGGAATGGAGGCTGAACCTGCATTGTCCGGTCTTGGTCCCATTATGATAGAGAAAGCTGCTCCAGTAATGGAAAGCTCTGTGGAAAGGGAATCCGTTGTTTTGGCTGATGGATCGGTGCAGCCTGGACAACTCGGCGGGTTATCTGAGGACACAGCTGAGGGAGCTGCTGAGCCGCCAAGGTCAGCTGTTGAGGACACTGCTATCAGTAGAAAGGCACTTGAGTCATCGTCTGAGCCTTCGCAAGTTGTGTCCTTCGCCGTTGCTTTAGTCGAGGTGGGACCGATTGTTGATGTGCCTCCCACAAGTACATGGATGAGCCAGGTATGTGCCACCATTTTTCCTTTCAACCTGGAAACCATGTATGGATATGAGAGCTTGATATAGTGGCATCCGATCAGGTCATTGTAGCCACAGTCGTCGGCACTCATGCAGAGTGCATTGCATCTCTGATTGTGGTCATACGTATTTTGATGGCTGTTTGAACATGTCATTGCCATCAACTGGATGTGATAGCATGGTAGTGGTTGTATGTGGGCAACGGTCAACAAGTACTTGACAGAATCAGCATGCGATGGCAAATACTGGAGGTTCTTGAGTGTGCTGTGTTGTCTATATCTGTGCCTTGGTGACTTGGTGGAAGAACCGCGCGTATAGCATGCAATGGCAAATACTGGAGGTTCTTGAGTGCGCTGCGTTGTCTATATCTGTACCTTGGTGACTTGGTGGAAGAACCGCGCGTATAATTTCTTTATGTTAATGAACGCGACTGCTTTATATAAACAACTATCCATGAATATAGCAAGGCTCGAAGAGCAGACACTTCACGTCTGAATCCCATGCATTGGAGACAAAGGATGCCTTACATCCACTTCACATACGATTTTGAAATTGACATAATGTCATGATAATGATGATTTCTTTACCTTAATGAACTTGACCACTTTATAGAAACAAGTATCCATGAATATAATAAGGCTCGAAGAGCAGAGACTTCGCGTCTTAATCCCATGCATTGGAGAGAAGGATGCATTATTTGAAATTGACATAATGAAGACTTCAAAATTAACATATTTCTTGTTCGTCATGATGAATGGTCAGGGTGTTGAGTACGAGCCTGCATCGACAATGCAAAGGGGCATGGCCTGGGCTCTACAAGATCCTCAGGACGAAGAAGCCAAGGAAGAAGATGCCAGGGCGGAAACCCTTGTTCAAGCAGATGTGGATGTGACAGCAGAATGGATGGCAAGCACAGTCCCAGAAACCAGCATGGTGCTTTCATCCAATCCTTTTGCTGAGATGGATGAGAACGAAGGAAGGGAAGACGAGGAGGAGAGGCAAGTGTATGAGTTGTACGACAAGCCCATATTATTGCCAGAGCCGGGTACCCTTCCAGCAGAGTTGGCTGTGCCCTTGCCAAAGGTTGCAGACTCCAGAGAATCAGGACAGCCTGCTGAGGATCTGCCGGTGTCTGTTGGTGTCCTTGAAGAGCATTTGATGGTGTTGTCCGAGCCAACAGTCAAAGTGAGACCTTCCATGGAAACCGCAATGGCACCAAGTATTGTGGTAGGGACGTCTGAGCCTCTGAAAGAACCTGCAGTGAATGTGATTACCGAGGGTTCTCCTGAGGAGAGCAGAAAGCCTCCCGATCTTTCACTGGGGAGGACTGGACGGGCAGAGGCTACAGAAGAACCTACTGTGGTCTCCATGACTGTGTCTGAGAAGGAAAGTACCCTTGAGCCCGGCGTGCCTTCGCTAGTAGAGGCTGTCACTATTGGCGCTGCTGAGCCTGCGGTTGAGGTGGAAAGCGCCTCTGGAGCAGACGCAAATGTTGAGGAGGATGATCTAACAAGAGTCGTAAAGCCTGCTCCTGCACCTGGAGTGACAGACGAAGCGGAAGTGGCTGTTGCTGCAGCAAGTATGATCGAAGAGAAATTGGCAACTCCAAAGCTTATTTCGCAGTTGCAGAAACCATGGCAGTCTGCGGAACAACTTGAACCAGTTGCAGGGGTCGGTGAATATGGTAGGTACTCTAGCGCAGCATTTGATCCCTTGCCAGCGGATGGGCAGGAGACTGAAATGGTGGCATTGGAGGAGCTGCTTCCTGGAAAAGAATATCTCTATGAAGGCAAGATCGAGCCTGGGGACATCAAACAGGGTTTCCTTGGCGACTGCTGGTTCCTTTCTGCTATTGCTGCTCTTGCGGAGTTTCCTGGGTTGGTGGAGAACGTGTTCCTGCATAGGGAGGTACCCAAAGATGGTGTATACAAGCTTCGTTTCTTCAAAAGTGGGAGGTAGGTGGTAGGTGCCCTATTATCTTTCCATGTTTGGAGGGACTGTCTGTTTTCTTTCAACATCCAAGTTACGTTGCTTGCTGGGATGCGCTGTCGGCGCAGCAGCGCTCTTCACTTGTTGTTGCAGATTGCGTGTGTTTCCCCTTTTCTTAGTGATCTCCTCCTCAACCAAGTTCCTTGTCTCTTTGTGAGTCTTTGCTGTTATGGATTCTTGACAGGTTTGGTCATCGAGTTGAGTAGAAGGGACGTTATGAGAGAGTGCTTCTTGTTGTATTGGATCACAAACTCTCTCTTTTTTCAAAGCTTATCCATGGCAGAGTGCTTGCTTTGTGTCGTATTGAATCCCAAACTCTCTCCTTTTTGAAGCTTATCCTCAGCTTGATTGCTGTTATGCTGTTTTGTAGGTGGGTCTCCGTGGCAGTCAATAGCAATGTCCCAAGCAAGGAGGGACAACCCATATATGGTGAGTGTAAACATTTTTGTGTGATAGCTGTTGATTTGTATCATTCGTGTTGAATGTTGAACATACGAGAGGCCAGGATCTTTAAAAGAAAAAAATGATTAGACAGTTACCTTACCAGGTTTACTATGAATGATAACTTTTTTTTTTCCCTTCATTCTTGACATGGCCTCGGATCCATTCTATTCTTGGCAGCAGCAGTCCAGTTCCTTGTCCGACAGAAGTCGGAAGTTTACAAAAATATACACCCTTACTCATGGTCGGCTTATGGCTGGGAACCTCGGACAACATCGTGTGCCCACAGAAAGAGAGGGGGGGGGGGGGGAGACTGGCTGATGGATACACCCATGTGGATTTGAAGGTCCCCTCCTGTCTAAGCTTCTCACCTGCCCAAAGAAAAATGCTTGGAGCTGCAGAATGGAGAGCTGCTCCTCTCGGCGTTCTATTGCAGGCTGTTTGGAAATCCTGTGAGAAACTAAAACACTCTCTGTAATTTTGGATACAATTTGAGAATTCTACAGCTAAATTCCAATTTGTTGAACCCTTCTGAAAAAACTTCAAAAAACTGGTTATAGTCAAAATACAAAATTGTTATTTCAAAGTTGTGCTTCACAATTTAAACCTAAAAACCCCTTGTCAAGTGATGTTTCTCCGTTTCGAAGTATTACTTGCGGGCGTTGATGCTATAATTTTGCTCTGTTCGAGTCTTCAAACAATTCTTACTGTGTCTTGTTGTGTAATCTGGTTGGCTTCCTGTTCTCAGCAAAGTCGGTTGGAAATGAGATGTGGGTGATGCTGTTGGAAAAAGCGTATGCAAAATTGCACGGGTCCTACAAGCAATTGGTTCTTGGCAATCCAAATGATGCTCTGCAAGACCTAACTGGCGCACCATGCTTATGGTATAAATTTGACACGGAGAAATTCAAGAAGCTTGAAGAAACAACTGGTACGTCCTGGGGTTCTTCAGTAATGCCTCATGGTTTCTGCTCCTTTGAAGTGTGGGTTGGACCTTGTTGCAGTGGTGGCAGGCTGTCCATAGGAACAGGGGAGCTATAGACCTTAATAAAAATGTTTTACACGGTTGAAAGCTGAAACATGTTTGGAAGATCTTCCTTCTCCTTGGCGTCTTCCCCCACCCTCCCCAGCCCGTCCTTTTTCCCTCTCCGTGGCTTTCGTGCAGCTATTTCCTTCTCGCCGCCCTCGCCCTTGCCCCCCCCTCCCACTTCCCGCCACCCACCCATGTTCCACCTGTAGCCTTGGTATCTTGTTTCAAATGTTCTTAGGCTCAATGCTTGATAAGTGGGGCAAAAACATCATCGATAAATGTTCCAGTGGACCAATGTCGATCAAATGGTTTCATAATATCATATCTTGCAGATGTTTCTTGGACTGTGTTCAATGTTTGAAAAAAATCAAATGGTTTCATAATATCATATCTTGCATATGTTTCTTGGATTGTGTTCAATGTTTGAAAAATATGGTAAAAAAAAAGGATTGCGGAACGATTGTGTAATCACTCCAGGGGAGAGAACACCTAGGATTGCTACTGGCTAGTTAGTGGGTCTAGGCGGGGGCGGTGAATGGATTTGGGGGACCTTAGAAAATGTATCTTTGAAGATCTGAGTATTAGCTACAGCTTGTATTTATTAGTCATTTCATTTCAGTTGAATAACTTGAATTCTTGGACCTTTCTTAACATGGAGCCTTTGTCCGTTTGCGGATACCTTTATCTGTGCAAACTTGCAAAGCTTTGGGGAATAGTTGGCAATCCTGTTTTTTCTTTTTTGGGGGGGGGGTTAACCTCTGGTGGGGTTAGGAAGTGGTATTCATGGCCGTGTCAGTCCAAGGGGCGATGGGTATGATGTGGTTGGGGGGAGGAAAAGGGAGAGGGGGAAACGAGGAACAGATTGCACAGTGGAACGTGGAGATTGAGAGAGTGTGACACAACTATTTTACTTCAGGTGTAGTGGGAGAAAGGGTGGGAATTCGTTTCTGTTTGAGTGTGTGTGCGTGTACACACACACACACAGAGAGAGAGAGAGAGAGAGAGAGAGAGAGAGAGAGAGAGAGAGAGAGAGAGCTATCATTGTGTATGTATATGATGAAATTAGGGACCCCAACAGGGCACTTGTGCCAGTATGCGCTGTTGGTGTATTGTATGCAGCAGAACACTTTCCTTGTTTTTGACTCTTCTGCTTTAGGAAACTCCATTTCTATCTGATTCTTGGTCACTGTATTTTGGTAGTGGTGACTATGGAGTTCCTGTCGTCCTTGAATTTTGGCGCATTGGCCTTATGAGTCATGACTCCTTTCTTTGCTATTGAATGCAGGTTTCTGGTCTCTCATGAAAGACTATGATGGACGTGGGTATCTTATGGCGGCATGCACTGCTGGCAAAGACGAGTTCACGGAGAAGGGTGGGAAGAGTGGAAGTGGACTGGTCAATGGACATGCGTATACTGTTATCAAAGTGAGTGTGTTATCATTATGCAGGTGTGCTCATTGATTTGCGGTTTGGACTGTTTGATGTTCTTCCTGAAGTTGTGGTGGTGGTATTTGTCACTACTGTCAGTGAAAACAAGCCGTTGCTGTGCTGCAAATTCTCACCGATGCTGGCCTGCAAACAGATGAAAGGTCGGGCATATCAGATTGCAGCTATTCTGATCGACAAAAGCATTGCACCAAATTCATTTTTGTGAGCACATCTGTTTTTTTTTATTTTGTGGTACTTTACCTGATACACTGGAACGCACCATACATCTTCTGTTGGAGGAAATGAGAATTAAAAATCACCAAAGTTCGGGGTCTGGAAGTCCTTTGTGTCCCGTTGGACCCCCTTGGGTCCGGTAGGCTGAACCTTTCTGCGGCCTCGTCATATACGGTGGCAAGTTCTTGTAGAAGGGTGCCGGCAGTGGTGGTTTAATAATATGCCCGTTGCGTGCCTCGTCACAATGTCTGTGAAATCAAGGTTTGGTGAATTTCAGCTCCGAGAATTTATTTTTTCTGAATGCAACTTTGTCATCTTGTGTGCCATGGATTGTCAAGCTTCACTTCTGTGGATTCAGTGTGCGAATGTTGAACTGTCTCGTTGTCAGCTTTCTTATCATTCCCATCTTGCAAGTATAAATGGCTTTGTGATTGACTTCCTGAATCGCCGTCCTGGGAACTTGGTGGGTTGTGGAGCAGGTGAGAGACTCACATGGACATCAGCTTGTGAACGTTCGAAATCCCTGGGGCAAGTTTGAGTGGGGTGGTGCATGGAGTGATAACAGCAGAGAGTGGGAGCAGTATCCCGAGGTCAAGGCTGATTTGAATCCAGTGCTAGATGTGTCCGATGGCAGCTTCTGGATGGCATACCATGACTTCAAGCAGGTAGGCAGCCAGCTGTGGCAGGGTTTGGAAGTATATTTGACATTGCACAGAAGGGTTACCAGGCCTGAATATGTAAAAGAATGGTGTACGTGGCAACGTGCTAAGGCAAGCAAAAGTATATTTTGCTGAGTGTTGGGCACAGGGCCGCACACATTGATCATTGGAATGTGTTAAAAAAGGATGGTGCACACTGATCGTTGGATTGTGTTTCAAAAAGGATGGTGGACATTGATGATTGAGTTGTGTTTCAAAAAGGGCGGTGCGCATTGATCGTTGGATTGTTTTTCAAAAAGGATGGCGCACATTGGTTATTGTTTTGGGCCTATGACATCCCTGGGGAAAATTTGAGCGGGGTGGTGCGCGGAGTGGTAAGAGCAGAGTGGAAAAAGTGTCCCGAGGTCAAGGCTGATTTGAATCCAGTGCTAGATTCTTGGATGGTTGCTTCTTGATGCCAGGAAATGACTTACAAAGTTCGAACTGGTGGCACCCAGATATGGTCGGGTTTGGAAGTATATTTCACATGCCACAGAAGGTCTACCAGCCATGAATATGTGAAATCAGCCATGAATATATCAAACCAACCATTGACAACGGTGGTGGATTGCTGGCTATCATTCTTATATGTAAGTAACAAGTATTGTATTCTCTATAACAATTAGATGAATAGAGCGGGAAAGTAGTTGAGCAGCATCCAGAGCATCAATTTAGCTCAATGGTTCATGCTTTGAGAGCATCAATTTAACACAGTGGGCGTGGCCATTATATAGCAGTTACACACATAGGTATCTTTCCGTTTAGGCTTGAAGACCACGAAGTTGCGCTAACCCTTATTGTCCATCCTGTTCCGCTCGGAGACTGCAGTACCTACTTCCCCCAAATATAATGTACGGTCATTTAGGACAAACAAAAAGAGAAGCTACGTCTGCAGTGCATCTGGACTGAAAGGTGAGCCAAATATGGCTACAATGACCGTATGCTCTATTTGGGGGAAGACGGTAGGCTGCACTACCTTCTCATATGTTCTCTCGAATGAGGTCTGAAAATTCGATTCCTCCCTGCTGTTGTTTGTTTTTTGTGAACTTGCTTCTCATTCATCAGTCTTTCGTTGGAATGGGAGTTTGCTGTGTGAGGCATGGCAACCGACAGCCATGGAACGAGGTGCACATTCCCTGCCAGTTTGACAACAGGGATATCTGTCGTACTGGGGACACTGCTCATCTTACAAGAATCTTCAAGCTGGAGGTGACAGAGCGTACACATGCATTTTTAGGGCTACATCAAGAAGACCCACGGCTGTAAGGAACTTGTCTAATCAAATACCTGAGGTCGCTGCGCTTACGTCCTTTCAGTTTGTCTTTGCTTCCCTTCTATGAAAGTACTGGAGCTCTGGTGAGCAAAGCTTTAAAGAATCGCAAATTTGTTTGCTTTGTATCTAATCTTTGGCAAATCATGTGCAGTGCAGTTTGAAATTTCCAGAGTATTGAGGGCCTTGCGGCAGAACTCATGAGGCGTGAAAATGGAGAGTGAATCTCTTATATAGAAAATGGCAATGTTCATAGTGGTGTATGTATCTTGCCGTCCGGCGAGTAGTGTGGTGAGGTCCTAAAGTAAATAGACTGTTGAAGATGTTTTTAGCAATGGCCCAGAGTTCATAATCTGGTATATGTACTCCTATGCCTCAACTGAGCACGAGCACTGTACCAAGTATGGCCGTGGTTTTGGACAACTAGAGTTCGTAGTGGTGGGCAGCACAGTGAGGCCCTAAAGTAAGTCTCCCCATCTGGCAGGTAGTATGGTGAGGTCCTAAACTTAATCGATGGTTCAAGATGGCATTATGCATAACAAGATCAGGGCGTGCTACAGATTTCAGACGGACGTTTGACCTCTTGTGGAACCAGTTCAAGCATACGCCTTCCCAACAGCTGTCAAGTATGTTGTGGTTACAGTCTATGTTGGCTACTGCATCAGCATTCTACTGCATCAGGAAACGATAGTCGGGCGCGAAAAAAAGACTTGTGGAAAAATGATGTTTGAACACTCACCGCCAAACTGGAAACAAAAGTCGCCCACCGGGGCCTGCGTGGCTGCTCCCCACACGGGCCGTGGGCCCATTTCATACTTTCCCAACACTGTGAACGGGGGCTCACGCAGGACTCTCATGCGAGACCCTCTATTTCCTTCAGAGTATTAGAGATGGACTCTGATGGAGTATGTATCTTGTCATCTGGCAAGTAGTATGATGAGCTCCTAAAGCCAATGGACTGTAGAAGTTGTGTACAGGAATGCCCCAGAGTGCAAAATCTGGTATATGGGCTTCAATGCCTCAACTGACCATAAACATGCTACCAAGTGGATCTCGCTGGCGGACAACTATACGGAAGAATGGTTACTACTGGTCTGCTGGACCGTATCAGATTATTGTGCTGATTCCCGGTGATTGCTGTGCTTAGTGTGTTATGTTTTTCATTTGTGTGATGTGCTGGTTGCTTTGTTTAGTGTGTTCTGCTTTTTATGTCTGCTGTGCCCTATATGATGAATCTGCTGTTTGCTGCTGTCAATGTGATTTATCTGACAGCTGCTGTATCTTAGTGGTGGTTGCTGTATTGTATCTGAGGAACGTGCTTGTTTGTCTGTGCGTCTGTCAGCCTGGGTGCTCCAACACCATTGAAGATCGGTTTTTATCTCGTCAATGAGAAGAAGGTACTTACCGCAAAGAAGCACACACGCAGCGCCAGATGCCAGCTTGAGGTCATGTTGGAACCAGGTTTCTATAGTGTGGTGGTGAAGGGGTTGTCCTTTACTGGTAAAAATGGGGAGGAGTGCAGTTTTCCGGACAGCACAGGAGAAGTTTTGCCTCGAAGGTTTGTGTTTACGGTACATTCAGATAATCCAGTAACTGCCGAGCTGGAGGGCGAGGTTATCATGGATTCTCCCGGCAAGGAGTTGATTGAAAAAATTACAGAGCTTCCAACTGAGCCAGCGGAAGATGACCTCCTCAAAGTCTGGCATCTGGACCAGGTGGTTGCTCCAGCTGGCGAGCCTGATTTCCTACCATGCTCATCAAAGAGAGCTGCAGAGTTGCTGCCTGAGCCACAGGTCCACCCTGTGGGCATGTCTGAAAACTGGGATGTATGGAGGGACATAGATGGAACCATTGAGCCTGGCACTGTGCCATTATCTTTAACTTCTGTGGTATCTGAAGCCAGTGCATTGGCAGAGATCCTGAAGGAACCGGTTGCTGATGTCCCTATCGTTCCTACAGCTCCAGTGCTTCCGCTGGTTGCAGAGGTGGTTGTCCTGGTATCGGAGGGCACAAAAGAGCAGCATACAGCACCACATTCTGAAATATCAGCTTTCGGTGAAGAAACTAAGGAGCCGCTTGTACAGCTGTTTTGGCCACACGATAAGGAAGCTGTCATTGAGCCATCACCATGGCCGGTCACTTCCCCTCTGGCAGAACGGGGGGGGGAGCCTGCTCTGGATCTTTCAGTAGCAGCTTATACAGAAGGTGAACCACCTGCGATCATTGGTGGGAAGATCATGACTGTTCTAACGGGTGAAGGCGAGCCCACAGAAGATGGCATGGATGCCACAGAGAAGTCAGAGGCTCAAAACCGAGCACAGAGAGCAGAGGCTGAAGAAGCTGGGTTTGTAGCAGCAATGGGTCTGGATGAAGAGCAGCGTGGTAGACTCTATAGGAGCGCTCCCTGGTTTGCAGCAGAAGCACTGTTCCCGTCCAAGGAGGTGATAGAGTATGGATCCCTAGCGGACCCTTCATATGAGCCCTTGTTGCTACCTCAACACCAAGTGGAGATGGTGCCAGCTTCCAGGATTGCAGGTGCCAATTTACAGTACTTGTATTCTGACATCAAACCATCAGATATTAGGCAGGGGATCCTGGAAGACTCCTGGTTCCTGTCTGCAGTTGGTATTCTCGCAGAGTTCCCTGGCTTGATAGAAAGAGTGTTTGTCCAACGGGAAGTGCCTTCCAATGGGATATTCCGGCTGCGCTTCTTCAAGAGTGGGAGGTAATGAACCCTTGAACTTGACAACCTTGCTTTGTACCAATCATACCTGTTCTACTTGAGCTCGTTGCGCTGGATTTAGGTTTGGAGCGGGCTGATGGAGACCCGTTTTTGTGAAGTGCAGAATTTATAGGGAAGAGGTTACTGTGAGATCTGACCGATGTTCTCTTTCTCTCAGGGGTTTTGTGTCATCTCTTTCGCTCTTAGATTTGATGTGATTGCTCATTTCTGCACATTCCTCTGTATTTACGTTGATTACTGACGCGACCTATTTGAGGTGTGATTTCTGAACCGGAGGGGTGCAGATTCTCCAAGGGTTCAACTTTCTGAGTGCCTCACTGTAATTTTTACTGAGTAGTTCTTATTTTTGCCATGCAGATACGTTACCGTTGCAGTGAGCAGCAAGCTACCGGCCAAGGATGGGCGTCTGGTCTATGGTGCGTTTTCCTGTGCATCCCAAAGCGATATTATTGTGAACTAGGCAGCTCCCCTGCAATCACCAATGACAGCCTCTGTTGTAAATCTTAAACATATGTCACAACCCTCGTTGCTGTGGACATGTCTGTTCGGATGAAAGAAGCCATCTTCCCTCGAATATCAGACTTCCTGTTCATCAATGCATGCAAGCTCCTTTGCAGTGGGTACAGTCATGATGGTAGCCCGATCGGATGCTCTGATAACTTGGTGTTTCCTGTGCTCTGCTTGAATCGCTGCAACAACAGTCATACATGTGTGTGTAATGTCCCACCGATCTGTCAGTGGTAGGGCCTCATGCCACTACTCACCAAAACGTGAAATGGTGAGTGTGCCATGCACAAGAACATAGCTAGATATATGTGCCATTTTGTCATTTGGCGACTGGTCCATCAGATCAGGTTGTGGTTGAAGAAAAAATATATTTTCTTTTTTTCTAGGCTGGGCCACCGCCCGGACGGTTGGGCCCGGGGGGGTCCGCCCGGCGAAACCGGGCGATGCAAAAACCCAGCAAGAAATTTTTTTATTAGTTTTGGAAGGTGGGGTTGTGCTGCGCTACCCTAGAGGACCCTGAATCTGCAATAAAAAAGGTGAGCGCGTCTGGAGAGCGGGGGGGAAAGAGTCGGGGAGCAAGGAGCACAAGGGGCATGACGGAGGCACGTGGGGGCGACCAGCGATTGGGCGCGATCCTGACGATTCGGGAGGGAGGGGAATGGGGCTTGAGACGGGTGTGAAGAAGAAGCGAAGAAGAAGAAGAAGAAGAAGAAGAAGAAGAAGAACAAGTGAAGAAGAAGAGGAAGAAAAAGCGACAACGAAGAAGAAGAAGGAGAAGAAGAAGAAGAAGAAGAAGTGATGATGAAGAAGATGAAGAAGAGAAGTGAAGAAGAAGAGGAGGAGAAGGGACGACAAAGAAGAAGTGATGATGAAAAAGAAGAATCTCTCTCTCTCTCTCTCTCTCTCTCTCTCTCTCTCTCTCTCTCTCTCTCTCTCTCCCCCCCCCCTGAAGTCACCGAAGTCCCTTACCTTGTTGATGGCGGGGAACCGCGATGGCGGGCGTTGGCGGGCGACGGAGGGGTCGGCCGGGTCACACGCGGTGGCGGGTGTTGACAGGTGCTGGCGGCGTCGAAGTTCTGCGTCGGCAGGGCAGGGAACGGGTGGACCCCGTCTTCCTCCAAACACAACGAACCCTCATTTTGGCGGTATCTGGCCGGAAATATATCTCGTATACATTCATGCGTTATGTTCGGGGGAAGACGGTAGGGGGTACAACGTGAGAATTGGGGAGGGAACGGGAGCCGGTAGTTTCCAACTTCCCACCCTCACTGAATCGAAATCACGACCATCTGGGCCGTCGATCTTGAAGATCGAGGATCCAGATCGGGCCCGATTTCGAATCGGTGAAATCGGGCCTGCTGGGCCCTTTTACTTTTTTTGTGGTCTGCATAGTCTGCCCTGAGGGCGTAAAGGCCCCCAGCGCCGAAAAAATAAAACAAAATTAACCTACACTGATGCACTGGGGGCGCCCGGTGGCCAACCGGGCGTGACAACCGGCCAGGCGATCCGGGGCCCACCCCGGGCGACGACCAGGCCACCGGGCGGCCCAGGGACCAGCCTAGCTCTTTTGGGTTTTGTAGACTTTGTACACTTGTTTGGGCTCTAAGATGGGTGTGTGCATTTCAGGATGAGGATGTCTTGGATGTATGTGTTGGTGGTCAGTCAACGTTGTGGAGAGATCTTAACTATTGTTTGCGCTCTAAGATGGGTGTGTGCACTTCTTTTTGTACTTAGGCCATTTTTGCCCTAGTCAGTTTTCCAGTGTGGCGAGGTCCAGCTTTCCTTGACCCAACTGCCGGACGACTCTAGCACCCTAGCTATTGTGTTTCCTGAATTTGTTTTATTTTCCCCTTGGTTTGTTCTCTGGCGCACAAGTAGTGGGGGTGCGGGGTCTGATGGGCTGGTGCAGCATTGACTAGGTTCCTCTGTACATGGGAAGATGTTTGGCCTAGCGAACTGCTTAGGTGAATTGGAGCCAAGGAGTCTCGTTGACCTATAGCTGGGTCTTAATTGTCATGTCAAGTTGATGAAGTGTCCGTACTGTGAAGACTTGTCTGCCTTGTTTAGTGCACGTTGAGGAATGCTCTTTCATCTCATGGTCATGGCCATAATCGATTTGTTTTATTCATCTCTCATCTTCTTCGTTTCTTTGCTTCACCCCTTCTCTTCACTCATCTGTTCTCTTTACCTTCGCCGTCATTGGTTGCTAAATTGCTGTAGTGACGTGTAGTCAGTGACATGCTGGATTGGTCGGTTATGTTCTCTGTTTTGTGTCTTGTCTGCAGTGGACTTTTCCTCTTTGAGCAATCTTTTTTTTTTTTTTTTTGTTAAACCACCAGTACTTGGCCCAGCTATCGGCCGSGGAAAAAAATAGAGTAGAAACGTTTCTAGTCGGATGAACTTGGGCGCTCCTGTAGGAGCCCGTACGTTTCCTAAAATCGTGGCGTGTTAACGGGCACGACTCTAGGAAGTACTGGTGGTTTAAAGGCTAATTCTTTAAGCCCAACCAATTTAATTACCTGTTGAATCTGGACAGGACAGCCTTTCAGGCCTTTTTTATTGCCATTATAGTATTACGGGGAACCCTGTAGCAGCCACATCCGTGCTCAAGCCTCCAATGAGGGAACATGTGGGAGCTGCACCCACCACCAGGTGCGATACCTGCTACATCAGGTGGGCGATACTGGCCAGGGGTCGGCCGGTAGCATCAGGACCGAGCTTCTTCGATGGGTCAGTCACTGTGCCTCCCCTCCGGTCCCCTCCCCCTAAGAACATCAGCAGTCTCTGCTCAATGCCACTCGGGGGGGGCAACGACATATCTCTAGGTGGCGGCGCCAAGCTTGCCCAGGAAGGTACATGAGGGCAATGGGGATTGAACCCACGACCTCCTGAATGCCACTTGTGTGCCTTACCAACTGAGCTAAGCCGCTGGATTCTTTGAGCAATCTCTGTAGTGCACTTCCACATTTTGTTCTTATACCCCAGGTGGAAACGTGTGGAAATTCTCTAAATCATGTGTTCCTGGCCAAAGTTTGAGGTTTTGTGATGGTGTGTGATTGGACATTATATTTGCTTGTAGATGGTGTTCTCCTGGTCCAAACAAGAAGAACAATGTCGTACGATTAAAGGCTGCAATTCTGCTCTGCTCATTATTCTCTTTCTAGTTGTGCTGTCACCAGGACACAAAACTGGTTGAAATCCTCCTTTGGATGCATCTATAGGAATTCAGAGGTGACCCGGCTGCCGACGAATGGTCAGTGTCAACTTGCTATCTTTTTTTATATGTCAGCTGTGCGCGTGCTTATGTGAAAACAACCTGCTACTTCGCCTTTGCGGCGTAGTGTTTGATACAAGCTTGGGCTGATGCGAAGGGATTGTATCGTCTTGGACTCGAACATGATGCAGGACACTCTGCCAACAATGGGGAATTATGGGTCTCTATTCTGGAGAAAGGGTATGCAAAGCTGCATGGATCGTATGGGCAAATGCTGTCAGGCTTGGTCGCTGATGCATTCCAGGATCTAACTGGTGTGCCATGCTTGAAGTTCAACTTTTCTAGTGCCAAGTTCAAGAAGCTGGAGGCCGAGGGAGGTGAGTGGGTGTAATGTTCTTCAGCAGTCTTTTGTTTAGGTTCACGGGCACTCTTTTCTCTTCATGTGTTTAGGTATGTTTGGATGAGTAGAGGCGTGTTGTTGAACCTTGTTAAGGTATGTTTGGACGAGGGAAGACTTTCCGGAGCTCATAAGAAAGGGTACAAGCTTCAGTGATCTGGCAGAACTCCGATGCATTTGAGAATATCAGTAGAAGTTGGCAAACTGTATACTGTGGTGGGGCAGAAGTACCTGGTCTTAATTTGTTTGGGACCATTTCCATAATTTGGATGGTTCATGTTTGGCAGGTTTCTGGAGTCTTCTGCAGCAATATGTCAAGGAGGGTTATGTACTTGCTGGCTGCACATCAAGCGACTCTGATTCCTCCAGCCCTGCAAAAAGGACGAATGGACTTGTCAACGGGCATGCATACGCCATCCTGGAGGTAGGTTTCAAGCACTCACATATGCGGATGGATCTTTATTTCTCCACCCCGTGTTCCGTGGCATCTCTCTCTCTCTCTCTCTCTCTCTCTCTCTCTCTCTCTCTCTCTCTCTCTCTCTCTCTCTCTCTCTCTCTGTGTGTCTGTTGTTAGTATGTGTGTGGACCTTCGTTAACCAGTATTCTCATCATGGTGGTGTCAACACTCCCAAGATATGTTTCATGTCGTTGCCACACGTGGTTAACGGGGGAACCCCAGTTTCAGCTCCTGAGTAACAGGTCCAAAACTGAAATTAGGGTTTGGAGGTGAAATTTTATGTTGTTTTTTTTTTTTGCCTGTTTTTGTCTTACTTCAAGATTGTTGTGTACCGAATTTGGTCTCATTTGGAGCACTGGAAGTTCCTCTGATAACAGTGATAAGACCATTTCCAAAACCGCTGAAAATTCTGAAAATTGAAAATTCGCTGAATCCGAAATGTGGCTGGCTATTCCCAGTGATCCCCTTCCACGACGAGCTTGAGTCTTCGCAGCGAGTTCTTCACTACGAGTATCTTAATTACAAGCGATTAAAAAGTATCTAAATTACAAGTGATTAAAAAGTTATCTATTTTTTATGGTAATCTGCCTGTTCAAAAAGTAGCAAAAAAAACGTATACTTATTTAGACAAACAAAAGAGTTTGTTATTATTAATGGAGAAAAGATTGGACATTCTTCTTGTACTCTTGCTCCCGAAACTCTTTCATAAAATTCTAACCATTTTTCTCGTTCTTCAAAAGCCCAAAGAAAAGTGGTTAATGCTCCTACATCCACATTCTGGGTCCCTATGGAATTTCCACCACATAGCATGGGTGGTTAATGCAAGTAGATGATTTAAGATCCGGGTAATCTCACAAAATAACACTCGTACATATTGAGCTCGTAATGGTACTTCACAATTACAAAGTTTTTCTACAGCTAAAGAATAAGCATGTTCCTGTGCCATCATAGAAACATAATCTACATTCAAGGGCACTTTTGCCTTACTGTTTCACCCTGTTTTTATGTTTTGTTTTCGTTTTTTTTAATGGTTTGTTAATATGGTGTGCACTCTATTGAATGATGGAATTTTTGGTTAAAAAGCTAGGCTACCAGAGTGGCCCGTGGTCACTTGCCCGGCCGGGCCAAAAAAATAAAAATAATGAAATAAAAACTTAAAATTTAAAAACAAATATTTTATAATTTTTCTTCTTTTATTTAAATTATTTTTTATTTTAAATTTGGTAATTTCGATATGACATGAGGCAAAAGTTGTTAAGGCTTTTTTTTTTTTTTTTTTTTTTTTTTTTTTTTTTTTTTTTTTTTTTTTTTTTTTTTTTTTTTTTTTTTTTGGTTGTCGGATGGACCACGGATCAGATATTAAACTGATCAGAACAGATACTACACTTGATCTTAGCCAAAAGGCCGAACATAGTACTTCGGATTTTTAAACCATCATTTTTGGATTATTTTTTTATTTTTATTTTTGCTGGGACTTTCTTTGGTCCTTGCACGGGCTGGCCACCGGGGCCCCGGGCGGCCCGGCTGGTAGCCTAGTTCAAAAGGGCTTTTGGTTTTCTTATAAATAGCATTCAAAAAACGCTGAAATTTTGGGTCTCCGTTAACTGCCTCTCGTTGTTGCGGAATATCTAGCAGTTGTATGTTTGTAAATTGCGATAATAAAAGCATGATTCCATCACTCACCAGACGTGCAATGGAGGGAATGGTTGTTGGAGAAAATGGCGATCGTATTTCTCACCTGTGTGCGTGTGCTCACGAAGTCAGCCCGCAGAACCCCATCTCTGCCTAGTAAACGCTGTCTTTGTCTTTTTGTGTCTGCATGCAAGTCCTTGTATTGAACTTCCATAGGGTAAATCGTTTGGCAGCAACCAATGCCAGTTCACCCCATCATGCACAACGTGGCTCAGCAATATTTCATTCAGGCTCACAAGTCCTCACATGTGCTTTCATAGCATTTGCCATTTGGTATCTGCTGGGTATCCTGTGGGAGTTAATGACATGAAGTTCTGGACTGGTTCATATACTGATTAATTTAGCTTGCGTTAATTGGTTGCTTGTGTGATGTTCCAGGTGAGGGAGTCTCATGGTCACCGACTGGTTCATCTACAAGACCCCTTCGGAAAGTTTGAATGGGACGGTGCATGGTCTGACAACAGTCCCGAGTGGTCAAACTTCATGGACGTGACAGAAGAGATTCAACCTGTGCTGGATGGAACAGATGGTTCATTCTGGATGGCCTATAGAGACTTTATTAAGGTGAGTCTTCCTCTGGAATTCCTTTTGTTGTGGTGAGCCCTTGATATCCCGGTTGGTATTGGCTGTGAAACCACAGTCATCTTCAGAGGCATTGAAGCTCATGGTGGTAAGAGTTGCTCTTGACACCAAAGTTGCAGTTATCATAGCGTAGTCACCGAGTTGCCGCTAGCCACTCAATCAACAGGAAAGCTTTGTGTGCATTGCGGGTCGGTCGCCTGATGCAGAGGTTCATAGTGGTAAAGGATGATGTTGGTCAGTCCGATCGAGTGTGAGATTTCCTTCTCCCAACGTTCAAGTTTACATCCTGTCACAACATTTTTTGACACTATGGATAATGGTTGACATGCATTCCTGCGCGCAGAAATTTGCTGGTATCGCTGGCTGCTGCGTAAAGCAGGACACATCAAAGAGCTGGAAGGAGCTGCAGCTTCCCTGCACGTTCATTGCTGATGATTGGTCTTCGTCAGGCAATACATCACAGCCAACAAGGATATTCAGACTGAAGGTGTCATCTAAAACATGCATGTTTGTTTCACTTCATCAAGAAGATCCTCGCATGTAAGTATGGACATTCACAGCTGCGTTCTATGGTGAACAGTACTTCGCACCAATTTTTTTTAATTTTTTTTCCCCCAAACTAAGCTATCTTTTTCTGTCAAGTTTTCCACCTTACACTAGCTACCTAAATACCTCTCCTTATCTTACCCACATCTAGTCCAAGATGTCTATACACTGACGGGGAGGCTATGTCTATACATCAAAAGAAAGAATGTGTCCATCTCCTCTACTCTAATGCATGGAATAGTACCTAATCTCCGAACCTTAAGCGATGGATGGCAGGAGCAAGGGTCCAGGAAACCCAGACTCCTCCCAAGACCAGCCATGCGGGGCAAGCCAACTATCTCAGCTGGTAAATATCAAGCCAAGCCCACCGCAGGTGGCTGTGGGGTATTGAGCCCATGGCTTTTTGAATACCACTCGCATGCTCAACCAACTGAGCTAGGCCGCTGGCCCACTTTGCACAAATTCAAACTTGATGACAAATGTTTTTTTTTTTCGTTCTCAATTTCTCATGTCTGTGACCTATCCAAGGAGCTGCCATGCTCGAACAGTGACCTATCCAAAGGGCTGCCATGCTTGTAGGCTTTTTTTGTTCGTTCTCAATGTCTCATGTCTGTGACCTATCCAAGGGTCTGCCGTGCTCGAACTGTGACCTTGGGCTGCCATGCTTGAAACTGAACGACATTTGTAGGCTTTTTTTTTTTTCATTCTCAATTTCTCATGTCTGTGACCTATCCAAGGGGCTGCCATGCTCGAACTGTGACCTATCCAAAGGGCTGCCATGCTTGAGACTGAACGACATATGTAGACACTGGTTAGACTTTTCTTGAGGATTCTCGTTCTAGCAGCTGGCTATTCGTTGTAGCTCCTTCGTGTAGAGTCAGTTTTGTGCCGGTCAGGTTATGATGTTCATTACATACACTTAGGGTTGTAGATTGTAATAGAAGGTGTGTAAAGACCAGGGTTACTTGAAGTGGTTTTACGACTTCTGACGTGGTCTTGGGACTTGCCTTCCCAATTCTTTGGAATCATTTCTCAGCCCCTTGCTTCTTTGCAGGCTGTCTTACTCCTGAGTTTTGGGTCCTACCTTGGGCTCGGGCTCTCAAGTCCTCCCAGTGAGTGTGACATGGATGTCTGGGGAAAGTAGCGTGCCAAGTCCCTTGCTTGTGATTCAGAGCTCGTTGCTGGTTTTTGTATGTCACCCTGTATGTGCGCTGATCTCCTTTTGGTATGCTGTGATGTAAAATGAAAGGTTGGTGATTATCTTCTTGAACATCCGTCGATGTTCTGCGGTCCCCTGGTGGTAAAAGAAGTTTAAAGAACCAACGGGATTAAGGCCTTCTAGTGGTGGGGAGATGCACCTCCACTGTCCCTTATACAGAACAATACAGCAGAACTACTGGGAGCATTACCCAGCTTTGCTTATCGTGAAACTTATATGTTGCCAAACAGTGGAAGGGGTTAGTTACGAAGCTGCATGCTGAGCAAGGCTGTCAATATTGTGTGCGGAACGTCAGCCCTAAGTACTACAGTTCATAGTTCTCGGTCATGCGTTATACCCCTCCAAACCTTAGCCTTGTCTGTGTATGGGGGTCGGCAGAGGACGCTGTTTGCAAGGATCGCTTTGCACCTCCCGACTCTTCTCTTAATTGGCTGAGCATGTGTGGCTGCATCACGGAGTGGGATCCAGCAGAGCCTTTCATGGTTGTGATCCTGGATTATGGACCACGCTTGGTGATCTGATACTGTTGTGGTTTGACGTTGTTGAGAAGGGTGGTCACTACCCTGTTGAGAAGTGTTTGATTCTAGCTCAAGGAGTGAAAGAGACCTTCAAGGGCTGCAGGATTTTTTGCAGGGCTGTTGATTTCTTGTTGTGTTGTTGCGTTTCTCACAGGATGGGTGCTGCAGAACCTTTCAAGGTTGGAATATGGATCATGGACCACCAGAATGAGTATCTTGCATCCAAGCAGACAATTGAAGCCACTTGTCAGGTTGAGGCAATATTGGATCCGGGGTTGTACAGAGTAATGGTGAAGGCATTTACATTCACAACAAAAAGCGGTCAGGTTAGACGGTTTCCTGACACAAGTGGTAAAAGCTTGCCCAGGCGGTTTGTCTTGACGATTCATTCAGACAAGGTGGTGACATCAGGATTGATTAAGATGGCTCCATCTGATACTCCTCTGCGGAGGGTGGTGGTTGTACCTGCAACGCTGTTGCAAAGAGACCCGGCAGGGGAAATGTATGCCTTCCCGGAGAATCATGAAGGGAAGCCCCCTTCAGGGAATCTGGAACCGGTCAATAAGCAGGTCGTCCTGTTTCATCCAGAGTCCGCAACCGCACCACGTGAGGTCTTTTCTGTGCTGAGGGAGATTCCTGTTAACACACAAGCAACAGTGGAAGGCACGATGGAAAAGGATGTTGCTCCTAGGGTTGTTGAGGTGAAGGCTGTCCTCGCCGAGAGAAATGTTAATGTTGCTGTGAAGATGGTGAGAGCAGAGACAGAGATTCCTGTTGGGATCGGGGAGGAAGATTCAGAGATACCACTCGACCCTGAGCCGACTGTGGATGCGGAGCCGATCAAGGTTGTTCCGCAGGACTGTTTGCTTCCGGGGGAGACAGGGGAAGAGCCAGATACTGAGCCTTTCTTGGAACCAGAGGATGAGACATCGCAAGAGCCTGCCATTCGCGCTCCTGCACGTCTTCTCTCAGACTTGGTAGAACCGGGTTCTGAAATCAGTGAGCGGAGTGAGAGCATGGGCGATGACGGGCATATTCCCGATGAGCTCACTGGAGGACAGGATCTTGAACCTCCTGGCCTTGTGATCAAGGAGCGTGGGACAGTAGTGGAGGACGCATTACTGGAACCTGATGAAACAGAACAGGCTTTGCACATTCCTCATGACAAGCTCAGCCTCTTCCGGAAGCAACTGCCGTGGCACGCAGCAATGTCACTTGACCTTGTTGACGGGATTGAGTATGGCATTATTTCAGACGCCTCGTATGATCCACTTACAGTGGAGCATCATGGCGCAACCATGGTCGAGGCCAAACAGATATTGCCCGATGCCGACCTCTTTGGGAATGGCATAGATCCAGAGGACGTAAGGCAGGGCCAACTGGATGATGGATGGTTCTTGTCGTCAGTTGCAGCGCTTGCTGGATACCGGGGCATCATCGAACGCCTTTTCCTGCAACCTGTGGACCCTGCGGATGATGGAGTCCTGAGAATGAGGTTCTTTAAGAGTGGAAGGTAAACACGAACTCCCTCCTACCCAATGTGAATGTCAATAATATTTCTGGGCAGAGGACTGCATGACAACTGAGGAGATGGTCTGTTCTACTTCGCTTCTCTGAAAGAAGAATCCTCAACAAACTTGATTCCAAAGCCGGGAGGATTAAGCAGAAGGCAAGGGGAGGGAATGCCATTTTTTGTTTGTTTTAAACTTTTAATGCAGAATCTTCAGCTTGGGCAAACGTGCAGGATAGAGTTTCCCAGGCCTCGAGGCAAGAAACACAAATCCTTTCTCTCTGAGAAAACATTAGTAGAGTATACGAGATCCACTCGTGTTTCCTTTTCAAACTCTGGTGAAGCCTTCGGCTTTGTCCGCTTTGGATCGTGATGTTGCCTGGAAGTTCATGGGGTAAACTGGCCATTCACTGGGTTGGTCACCTATCCTGCTTTGTCGCACTGTCAGAAAACAAGTATCTCCTCGTCTGCAATCATACAATGCCATATCCTATGTACATTTACACAAGAATGGATAGTGAATATACTAATATAGTCTATGGACTGTCCACTTGGGAACAGGAGATGAGTAGCGAGATGCAGTTGTTCTCGTCTGATGATGGTTTTTTTTGTGCCCCTATGCAGGTGGGCCACGGTTGCTGTGAACACTAAGCTGCCTTGCAAGGATGGGAGACTTGTCTATGGTATGTACTCATCTTGTCATAATTTTGATGACTGGGGTATTAAATTCATCTCTGTACGCGATTTTCTGAATGGTTGGGTTTTCGTGAGTGTATGGGTTTTCTCAGGAATCATTTATGGGGTTCGAGTTTTTGATCAATCAGATGAAGGCTCTGGAATCATTTTGAATCATAGTAACAGTGGACCACAATCACAAGGTGTGCACACGTGGTATGCAGCCCCCACATCACTGTTCCTACAGATAGTGCGTGTGCAGTAAAAAAATCAGGAAAGAAAATAAATTTAAGAGGAAAAAGAGGGGGGAAAAGAACCAAATCTTGAAAAGAACAAGTATGTAAGCCACTGTGAGGTAAATATTCCAAGCTACTTGTGCAAGGGATCTTGTGCAAACGTTTTGTGTTCTTAGAACTTCGTGCAAGTGGAGAAAAAGTTGTAAAAAGTTGATGTTTTTGGCAGCACTCGGCGAGTTTTTGGGGCACTGCACAGTTTGCCATGAAGAAGTGTTAACCTCTGATACAGCATTGGTCCCCCGCGGTACGGAAGTCTGTATAGCTTTGGCCGTGTGTCAGTTTTGGTGGCATTCATGCTGTGCCATTTTTGTCTCAGGTCCTTATTGGGTGAATGCTCCGTGGCTTCATATACCAATCAGTGGTGCCCAACTTCCCACATTCACAGTTTTCACAGTTTCATAAGCTGGGTACAGTTTTGGAGGAGAGCTTCTCTGACAATTTGACATGGATGTATGATGTTGTGTCGTATTGCCTGCAGCCCATTCCCCAGACAACCGATTGTGGGGGAGCTTTCTGGAGAAGGGGTATGCAAAACTTCATGGTTCATACGCACGGTTGAATCAGGGTTCCCCAAGCGATGCGCTTCACGATCTCACTGGGGCGCCATGCATCACCTTCACGTTTGCGAGCACAAAATTTAAGCAACTAGAAGGGGGCGATGGTAAGTTACTTCTGGATGTTTGAAAGTGAATAGAGCTCAATGTACCCTTGCTGGGTGTGATTTTCTTTTCCCCCCAAAAAAAACAGGGCCTTATGCTCCTTGCTCCATATCCATTCTGGGGGCCGTCAGTCCGGTTCCTTTTCCACCGGCAAGTCAAGAGAATATGACGAATACGCCGAGTGTGATTGTTGCTTCTGAATGTTTCAGTTTTTACTCATTGCCACGGGAGTCAGGGAGTTGGGAATCAGGGAGTTGGGAATTGGGAATCAGTTGCTGGAAAGTTGCAGTTCATGACTCGTTCCCTAATCTTCGGCTGGGTGACGAGCGGCAGATCATTGCAGTTCTGGCTGAAGGTTAGCCTCCAGCATGACGGGATTGCACTTGCTGGTATTTGGGCAGTAGGACCGTGTTTCTTTTTTCTTTTTTCTTTCTTTTTTTTTTTTTTTTTTTTTTTTTTGTGCAAAACAGGTCCTTATGGTCCGGGCTCCTTTCCATTCTGGGGAGCGTCAGTCCGGTTCCTATTCCCCCAGCAAGTCTAAGGATTTACATGTAATACACATTCACGCTTCCTTCCGTCAGGCTGAAGGATCCCTGACCAGCATTGATTACTCCCTTGTAGGAGGATTGACTGTCAGCTTGCCCTCTCAACTCGTTCCTCTCAGGCTGCTGTATAGGCCTGCCAGATATTCCTCTAACAAACAAGAGAAGTGAGAGGTTTTGCTGAAGTTCGTGAACGTATGGCTTTCTCACAACCTGTTTATCGGCCTGCTTGTTCCTGTGCCTGTTGTACTGATCTTCGGTCTTGGACTCCCAAGTTTGGTTGTCGCTTTTCCGTTACCCTTGATACCACTTCTTCCATATCAGTCTGTTGTCCGGTATAGTGGCCACCTTGCCCTCTATTAGCCAGTCCTTTAGGAATGCTCGTCTCTTAGCTGCATGCTTATCTGGTCTGTGTCTCGCTGATGAAGATATCGTCAGCCATCTGCTCCGGATTTCGGTCTCCGCCATGTGTATCAAGAGAGTCCACATTTCTTCCTTTGCCACCTCGGCTCCCAGAATTGTCTGTGTGCATCGTCGTTTCCATATGATCCAGAAAGTTGGCTTTCTGAGTAACTGGAACCAGACATCCCTGCTGCCCTTGAGCCGCCCGGGAGTGATCGGGAGTAGAATGGTTAGGGGGGAAGTGTTGGGGGGTGGGGCTCAGAAGAGGTTACAACACGGCTCAGAAGAGGTTAGACCACAGTTTCTGAACTTTGTTCCAGTACCAGGTCGCTTCAGGACAGAAGAGTAGGCAATGTGGGATATCTTCAGGCGTGTTTTTGTTGCACATCGAGCAGATTTCAGAGCTGTTCGGGTCTGAGTGTTTCCTTCTTTTGTGAAGCCATTGGTTGACCGGGAGGGCTAAGTGTGCAAGGAGCCATTGCATACTTCGAATTCGAACTGGTCTGGTTAGAAGGTATTTGGCCCACGGGATGGAGGATTGGGCCGGGGGGTCCAGATTCAGGCTGGTCCGCCATTTCTCTACCAACCTTGGATTTGGATCTGTGGTCGTCTGAGGTCATAGCCGAGTTTTGCATCGTATTGGGAGATTGTTCTAGACTTCCCTGGGGTGCCCTGTTTCCACCTCCATTCGCTTGGGGTCGAATTCCAGGTCTTCGATATTGAGTTCTGACTGGGATATGACCCATGGTCTGTTCTGGGAGACTCGGACCTTCCTGAGAAGGAAGGTTTCTAGTCGTGTAGCTTGGGGGTCCTCGTTCTGGATTACGAGCTACTGAAGAGTATGGTTGGCTATAGGGTAGGATAAGAAGTTCGATCGGTAGCTTGAAGAGTCTGATCTAGATAGAAACCTCTAGGCCGTCTCAGGTGGAGTGTGCATAATAAGTATGCCCCAATCGCCTGTTTTCTAAATAAATGTTTCTCTGAGGAGCGTTACCCACTGGGCAGGGATGCTGTGATGCATCGGTGCTAAGTTGGTTTCAAGCGCGTGGCATCCCCTGAGGGAGGTTTGGAGTTCCTGGGCCGTCAACCAGTCCTTCCGTTCCGCTGACCATAGGTATTTGAGCTGCCATACTCCCCTCTCCACCCATGTGAGCCATCTCCTATCTCTCGCTTAGAGTGACCAATGGTGACCTGCTGTGTCTTTGATCCAGGGGTTGCAGAAGAGGGGTTGTCTGAGAACCTCTTCTTGGTTGTCTGGTGTCCCGTGTTTGCTGGGCATCATTCNTCTTGGTTGTCTGGTGTCCCGTGTTTGCTGGGCATCATTCGGCGCCAGGCTACCTGCTGTGTCTTTGATCCAGGGGTTGCAGAAGAGGGGTTGTCGGAGAACCTCTTCTTGGTTGTCTGGTGCCTCGTGTTTGCTGGGCATCATTCGGCTCCAGGCTTTCAGAGTTGGCGTCCAGTATGGGTTAGTCGAGGGGGTGGGTTGACTGGTTGGTTGCTGCTGGGTTCTTCTTGCTGTCCTCCCTGTTTTGATTGACCATTCTTTGGCCATAATCCAGAAGGGGGCTTGCATATTGGATGGGGAGCTTATTGGAGCGAGGTTGCTGTCCAAGGCAAGGTTGCACCCCTGCCGACCGCCGACCCCGACCGCCGACCGTATTGCAGCCGACCAGTAGGGCTGGCGCGTCGGCGGTCTGCCGACCAGTCAGAAAACAACCATCCACTGATTTTTTTTCGAATCTGAGTTGGGGGCTGTACTGTGCTTGCTGAGTACAGCCCAAATCCGTTGAGAAACGTTTGGGTATGGGGGGGTTGGGGTTGGAGCATACCTGCAGCTCAGATTAAAAAAAAAACAAAAAAAAGGCAAGTTTCTGGGCAGTAGAAGGCTAACTCACCACGTGCTTTCCAGGGCTTCCCTCCACTACTCACGAAATGTGCAAAACTAGAATGAATCTTCTGCTAAAACATGGAACCATACGCCGCCATATGATTCGTCTTTTGTGCAAGTGGTGACGAGTGGAGCAAGGCCCTTAGGGCCACTGCTCGTAGGAAAAGGAAACAAAAGAAAGAGAGGAATGAATCTTCGGCTAGAACATGGACCCATACGCTGCCATATGTTTTGTCTTTTGTGCAAGTAGTGACGAGTGGAGCAACGCCCTTAGGGCCACTGCTCGTAGGAAAACGAAACAAAAGAAAGAGAGAGCTACGGTAGTAAGTAGTTGTAACGTGTAACCCATAACTGCTGGAAAGCAGACCTGACTTCGGATCCAGAACATATATTGCTGGCCACTGCTCATAGGAAAACGAAACAAAAGAAAGAGAGAGCTACGGTAGTAAGTAGTTGTAACGTGTAACCCATAACTGCTGGAAAGCAGACCTGACTTCGGATCCAGAACATATATTGCTGGCTTGCTCCATTCTCACATGAAATTTGCTGAACGTCTCTTGAGACATTGGGACCTTTGCAGATGCACTGGGGTCCTTCGGGAAAAAGACAATTCAACAAGGAAAACGTGTGCTCATTTTTGTTTCCTGTGCCCTTCGACATTTTAGAAGGGAGGGGCACCATTGGCAACATCACCCAGCCCTCTCCAATTTTTTTTTTACTCTATTTATTGGGGTGCGCGGCGCGCGCGCATGGTTGCGCGTGCACTAGACACCACACGTGCGTAGCTCGCCCGCACGCTATGCGCCGTAGTATAGGGGTGATATAGGGGGTCATGAATAGTTTAACAAGGGTGTTGGCGGCTGTTCGGGGCTGTTGGGGTGGTATATGGGGTATTGGGGCCCGCTATGGGGGTGTTGGTGATATTATTAGGGGTTCTGGACCCCATAAAAAAAAAAAAAAATGCGGGGTGCCGACGACCCCCGACCAGTAGGTGCCGACGACCCCCGACCAGTAGGTGCCGACCAGCTGACCGGTCGGTGGGTCGGCGGCTGACCAGTCAAGGGTTGCCGACGGTCGGGGTGTGCAACACTGGTCCAAGGCCAATTTCGTCCATGGGAGGAATTGTTTGGTGAGAATCTTAATTATCCATTCCATCTGCAAGGTGATAGTTTCCTGTCTAGGGTCAATTATCCCCAGTCCTCCTTGCGGTTTCCTAATCACAACTTGCCAGGAAACCTTGTTTATGCAGGTAGTTTTGTTGGGGTCGCCCGTCCATAAATAACATCTGACCCGCGCCTTGAGAGTCTTGACTTCTTCGTCGGGGGGGGACCAAACGGAGGCCATGTACCATAGCATGGATGATATTGACGTGTTTATAATAAGTGCTCTGCCAGACAGGGATGCCTTTGCGATTAAGGTTTGGCCCATCCCTGGCCATGTGCTGTCCTTGTTGACCATGGTTCCCAGATATCTAAGTGCTTGGTCGCCTGTGGACCAGGACATCGGGGTGGATAGATCAGGAGGTTGGGGAGGGGTGCTGTCTGCGAACCACCAACCTTCGGTTTTGGACCAGTTTACCTTCATTTTTTATGCTAGTCGAAAGGCTTTCATGGCTCTGACGAGGGCGTGGAACGAGGAGTTGTTGGCACGAATGAGGACTGTTAGATCGTCGGCGAACATCAGCGCTGTCGGCAGAGCGAAGTTGTGAAGGGGGTCGTAGTTCTGCGTGGTGAGGCGGTCTATAGAAGGGTCTTTGTGGAGGAAGGAGGCATGGCCTCCATGATGAACAGGAAGATGGGGGGAGCTAGATGTCACCTTGACGGACGGACCTTGATATCGGATAGGCGTCTGCCGCTATCCTGTTTATTTGGACTCTGCCCGTGGCGTCGCCATATAGAACGCTGACCCATTCTCTGAAATTTGTTTTCCATGCAGTTCTGGAGAAAATCTCAATTCACTTGATCGTAGGCTTTTTTGAAATTGAAGAATAGAATGGCCGCCTGCATTAGTTTTTCAGTAACCTTCCTTGCTGCCTCATTCAGGGTCATCACATTGTCTTGTGTGTATCTACTTGGAATGAACCCTGCTTGATCAATGTGAAAGCACTTGTCGGGGGGGAACTGATTCAGTGGCTTTTTTTTTTTCTTCTGACAGTGGGTAGTAGGTGGTAGTGGGGGGAGGAGAGTGTGGTATGCTCGCCTTTCTGCGGAGTGTGTTTGCTTTATGGTGAGGGATAGTGACTTGGAGGTTATATCTTGTGAGAAAATCGTGTGGGGCAAAGTTTGGGTGCGGGAGCTCGAGTGGGGTGGGCACGCGTTTGCTGTGTTGTGGGTGTGATGTGGGCGAGTGGGGTTTTGAGGGGAGACACGTGTGTGTTGAATGCAGGGTACAAGCTGGAACAGTAGGGCTGACGGGGCRAYGGGGTAGGGTCTTGTGTYGCRAGATGCGTGGGGWTTGTCGGGCGAGAAAGAGAAGCAGGTTGGGGGGGACGACGGTGTTGCACCGACTAGGATGGGCTGAGGGTGTGCGGGGATCGTTGGAGATGGGGTGGGGGACTGGAGTCGTGAGAGCAGAGGGAGGGGGGAGAGACGGAGTGTGCATAAGTGCAGAAGAGGTGGGGTGAGATGAGGCGCTTTCAGCAGGAGATGGGTTTCGCGATGATGTGAGCTTATGGTGAGCTTTATCCGGCTATTGTTGCCATGAAAGGGGGGCAGGAGATGGTGTGATAGGGCTTGGATTAGGGCGGGTAGGGGAGGTTAGCTGTGAGGGGCGGACCTTGATGGCACTTGAATGGGTGAGTGTGGGAGTGGGATATCCAGGGGGGTGTAAAGGATGCTCGTGTGGTGTATTGATTGTGCCTGAGGGCGGGGTGTGGGTCGCCGGGAATGGGTTAGTATAGAGGAGTAGGGTGGAAGTTATTCGAAGGGGTAGGGGGGGGGAGGGGGGGGTTGGGGGATGTTTGCAGGGAGGATGTGGTTCAGGCTTGGTCCGGAAATACCGGGCTCATGAGATGCGTTGGGAGTCTTCTGGTAGGTGGAGAACGATTCCCTCTGTTGGTGATGGCTGCTGGCGGATCGGGTTGTCAGCCTGTCCAGGGGACTGCATGCATCCCTCCGAGAATGGGACTTGTCGCTGACGGCTTCGTGTTGACGGCTGCGAGAGTGCAGGAACCTCCGTTGTCTTCCGGAAGCTTCGAGTTGGAGGCCCGTGACGTCCAGGTATGGCGGGGGGCTCCTCTACATCTGGCAATGTAGGCTTTCACACTCGTGGAGTTGAAGGTGCTCCCTGGTGTGGCAGGGCTCTCCTTTGCTGCTGGCGATGGCGGCTTGGGAGCACGGGAGCTCGCGGTGGTGGGAAGTTAGGCTGCAGGCAGACGTCCGCGTCGAAGGGTGAGGTGTGCGGTTTGAAAATTTGAACCGCTGAGCGGGCAAAAATCCGCACGTCGGAGCTACCGCTGAAGCGCTAGTCCCTGGCGCTCCATGGCGTGCGCTAACCGGTGGCGCACTTGCGTAGACCTGAACAGTAGGACCGTGTTTCTGAGTTGAGCACAATGATATTTTTGGCGCTTCATGCTTCATGCCCGTTTCATCAGAGCAGGTCAAAACTGTTTCTGCTTTTATTTCTGGTTTCCAGGTTTGGGTATACCTATGCTGGCATTTGTTCAGCTGTTTTATGCAGTGAATCGATGTGTCACTCATTTTGTACGTGTTGCTTTGGTTCTGTTTAACTCCTGTTTTGTACAGGTATGGGTATACCTATGTTGGCATTTTGTCAGTTGTTGTATGTGGTAAGGTGTCACTCATTTTGTATGTGTTGCTCAACTCCTGTTTTGTAGGTTTTTGGCCTCTGTTGAAGGTTTTTGACTCTAAGGGCTACATAATTGTCGCGTGTGGCCAAGGGAAACGGAGCAGTGGTCAGAAAATCCTCGTCAATACTCAAGCTTATGCAGTTGCCCAGGTGGGTAGCTATGTCGGCGTGTTGTCAAGCCACTCAAAAATAACAAGAACACATTGTTTCTGATGGTTCCAGTTGGCTACCAAAATGTCAGCTTGGCATGTCATTGTTCTGGATGTGCTTTTCATAATGGATCAGTTTGCACCTTCATGACGATGTTTCGAGTTGTAAATGAGGTGAGACTTGTTGATGTTTGATGACAGTGGCTTAAAGGAGAAGCTGGGCCACACAGTATGTGTCATCGGTGATGTAAGTGAACAGCAAATGTTTGTCGATGTGTATGGGCAATGCATCACAGCAGTTGTAGGTAGTCTTTTTTCCCCTCGGATGCTGGGCAATGACTCTCCTTTTTCTCTGATGGAGCAGGTTAAGGAAGTGTTCGGCTTCAAACTTCTAGAAGTGCAGTATTCACTGGGTACCTTTGAGTGGAATGGTGCCTGGTCGAGCACGAGCGACACTTGGGCTAAGCATCCAGAGGTTCTGGAGGAACTGAAGCCTGTACTTGATGGGTCCAGTGGAACATTCTGGATGGAATACAAAGATTTCCTCAAGGTGAGATTTGCATCCGACCTTGCTGATTGCGTCAGAATCTCTGAACTTGACAGACTGTGAGGATGTTATTAAGTGTCTCAAATTGTCATTGTCTTTGTGCAAGTTAGTACCGTTTTGGAGGAGAGCTCTTTGTAAAGATCGTTCGATATGATGATGTCAATAAATTTCTGTGAAGGGATGGTAGTTATTTTTCTCTTACACTCCTTAAACGAATAGCGGGTCTCACGTGATGCTCGCACGTGAGACTGGGATCACCATTGTTGGGAAAGAAGGTTGGGGACCACGGGTCGGCCCAAGAAAGACTCAGTCGCCACCGGCCGGATGCTTGGCTCGAAGTTTCTGGACGGGCAGTTGGTCGGGAGACGCGAAGTGGTGGCAGCATGCTCCAAGGTTTGGGAGTGGTGGTCGGTCGGCAGGCGCGAAGCGGGGCCGGCGGGGGGCATTGCGAGATCGATCCAGGGGCGGGCCAGCATATGTGCAGACTAGGACCGAGCAACATCCCTCCACACATATACACCCACACACGAGGGATCGCTCCACTACTCTTTGAAATGTCCAAAACGAGAGCGGATCTCCCACCACGATGATTTGTCTTTTGTGCATGTCAAGAGCAGTGTAGGGAGGCCCATGGGCACAGAAACACATGCACGGAACCACACGCACAGAAACAAATGACGTGCTTGACAACGTTGGTGATGATGACAAGGATGAGCACGGTGGCAATGCTGATGACAGTAAGGACAATGGTGACGGTGCTGATGACGATGAGGGGAGAATGGTGAGGAGAAGGATGAGGTGGCTGACAGCCAACAGTGATGACGGCGAGGGGAGAAGAACGGGGAATAGGAGGGGGAGATGGGGGCAAGCCGATGTGTCATTGTGCTGCTGTTTGTGGTGTTTGCATGGGATGTAGCGACCACATTCGCTAGCAAGGAGGAACAGGGTGGGGGTGTACTGGATCTCTCTCTCTCTCTCTCTCTCACCTGAGAGGTTTTGTTGGGCATAGTAGAACCACCATGCCTGGGGGTGATTACATAGCAATCGGGATCGATCACATAGCAGCAACAGTGACACGTGGCCAGACAAGAGGGGATTACGGAAGGCCGGAGCGCAGTCCAATTTGACGCGGGACATGAGATTGATTGGTATTTTATTTACCCAATCTTTGCAAGATGAAAGGAGGAGGAGGAGGGAGAGGAGGACAGAGAGGAGGACGAGAAGCTGCGGATAACCGAGAAGAGGCAGCAGTGCCAGGGGGAGGAGGAAGAGGAGGACGAAGACGAGGAGAAGAGTTATGGATAAGGGGTTGTGATCAGGGCATGAATGACAATATGATCGGGAAAAGAGTTTTACCTGCTGCAGTGAGAAGAGGAGGCCTCTTCCCCGTAAATTTCTGCACACGAGCTTCGCGGACATAACTACAGAAGCTGTCAACGGGGCGAAAGCAAAGAAAAAGGCAAACACTTCCATCTGATCTCAACTTCTTTCTGCATCCAGGACTGATGTGGCGTAACTGCATTCGAGCACGCATCTGTGTATAATGAGTTGGAGCAGTATGCCCCCTTTGTAAAAAGAAAGTAACTACTGGTGGGCAACTTCTTTTTGGGCAAAGAGAGCATACTCTGACTTTCCGACGTTCCACGTCTTTTGATGATCAGCCGTTGCCAACCCCAGCTCAGACTTCTCTCTCCCTCTCTCTCACTCGCCTCCCCCAAACAACCAATCAATCAGTCAGTCAATCAATTGATGGAGAAAAATACCCGTGGATGAGGAAGAGGGTGGCGTGGGCGCAGGGTGGAGATGATGTGGCATCAAACATGGAGGAGGAAGAGGAGGAGGAGGTGGGTGGGGAATGGGAGGCAGGAGGGGGAGGAGTGACTATGCGCTGCTGGCGTAGCCGTGGCGGGCATCCACTTGTTAGGTGAGATTTGCATCCGACCTTGCTGATTGCTTCAGAATCTCTGAACTTGACAGAGGATTTACCTGAGGAATCTGTGAGGATGTTATTAGGTGTCTCAAATTGCGGTCGTCTTTGTGCAAGTCAGTACTGTCTTGGATTGTTGAGATCGGAAGGGGAGAGCTCTCTGTAAGATCGTTCACCATGATGACTGAAAGTTTTTTTGTGAACGGATGGTAGTTATTCTTTATCCTCGTCTCAATAGCTGGTAAGTGGTCAATGTAACAATCCCGGTGTGTGGTTCCTTTCCCTGCAGCATTTTCTGGGCGTTGCGGTGTGCTGCATACGGCATGACATGCTGAAACCATGGAAGGAGGTGAAGAGGCCGTGCACCTTTGTCGCAGACGATTGGTCAGCTGATGGTAATGTGGCCCAACCGACAAGAATTTTCCGGATGAGAGTTCTGGGGCCCACTGAGGTGTTTGTAGCACTACATCAAGAGGATATCAGACTGTAAGTCGTTATTCTGAAGACCTTTTGCTCCAGTTGATTGTGTTTTCTTTGCAGTTGTCCTCTGGTGATTCTGTTTTGCAGCCCTTTTCCAGTGACAACCGACTGCGGGTGTTTTCTTTCTAATTGAATCTGCACCTTTTCCCCCGACCATGGGTGTTGCCTATGCTTTGGGGATACTGACTGCAACTTGGGGCAGGTAGACAAGATAGGAAACGGCTCTGCCGTAGTTTCTGAACAATGGAACGTCTCAAGGCAAGATATAAAGTCAGAAGAGTCTATTTCGGTCAGTAATGTGAGTGAAAGGCGGCCTTGCATTCACTGCTGCTTTTTTTAATTATCTTTCCTTAGTTTCCTACCAAATGTGGTGTCTCTTTTCGTTAAGGAAAGTATTGATCTTTATATCTGAAGATTTTATCCAATGGTTGTCGCGTAGCTTAATGGTTTTCACTTTTTCTTGGTGTCATGCAGGCTTGGCGTTGCGACACCCTTGAAAGTTGGGGTGTGGATTATCGACAAGGAGAATCGCCCTGTTGCATCAAAAAAGACACATGATGCAACGTGCCAGATTGAGGTTATGCTGAATCCTGGCTTCTACAGGGTGATTGTGAAGGCATTTGACTACACCACAAAGGATGGCACAGTGTGCAACTTCCCAGACCACACCGGTGATGTTTTGCCTCGGCGGTTTGTGCTGACGTTACACTCAGAGAGTCCGATCACTTTGGAACTTGAGCGAGCACCACCTGGTGTGAGACCCACGCCAAGAATGAGCATCTATCCAGGAACGGACCGTGGAGAAGTCTTATTGGTAGAGCCCGTTGGGGTGCTGGCTTATGCTCCAAATGAGTTAGGCAAGGCACCGGCAGGTGAAGCCTCCTACCTCCCGAGGGTGGTTGAACCAACAGTGCCCGCATCGGGCGAGCCCGTTGCCTCCGAGAGTAATGCTAAAGAGACGTCAGTTGCGGAAGTAGGATTATCGGATGCCACAATAGAGATCGACCAAGAACCGACTGCTTTGTTCCCTGGAGCTGTAAAGACCCAAGCTCCGGAACCTGTTGTTCGTCAACTTGTCTACAGGCCGACAATGGTCAGCGGGAGGAAGACAGTGCACGCCGTACCTGAGACAACAGTTTCACCAGTTGGTGAGCCACTGATTGAGCCTCTGGATTCAGACGTGGTCACAGAATCAGCTTCTGAGCCTCGTCGTGAAATCTTGAAGCGTCTAAGGAGAATCCCAGAGGTATCTTCATTGCCTGGCGTTTCAATGTCGATGACAAGGCCAGTGTCAGAAGCTGGTGCAGGGTGGGCGACTATCCAGCACACGACCCGCATTCTGGATATGGAATATGCTCCTACTGGTTGCCGAAAGGTACCAATGGCCATCGTTGAGAGGGCGGAAGTCGAACCGATTGCTGAAGATACGGAGGAAGTGAAGGTGGCAAGGCAAATGGGCATTGCTGATTCTGACATGCGGAGGTTCTTGAAATCTCTACCGTGGCAGGCAACTGAGAACCTGCTTCCCTCGAAGGGCGTGCAGGGATACGGGAAGACAGCACATGCTGTATATGATCCGCCCATTGTCCCATCACATAATGTGTCAATTGTTAAAGCTGAGGACTTCCTTCCAACGAAGGGGGTGCTCTACCCCTCCAAGGTGGAGGCAGCGGATATACAGCAGGGTTTGCTAGAGGATGGGTGGTTGTTATCAACTGTTGCAGCATTGCTAGAGTTCCCTGGACTCATGGAGAGGGTCTTCGTCAACAAGACCACTCCTGCAGATGGAATCTTCAGGCTTCGCTTCTTCAAGTCCGGACGGTAAGTTCACACGACTCGCAAACTTATTTGCACAGTTTGCAGCCTAAGTCAAAGTGCAATCATAAGAATGCAACAGGCTGTGGTAGATGCAGAAGGGGACTGGGATTGATAATGGTATTTCAATGGGATGACCATTGGAATAGCATAAGATCCTTTATAACAATGTGATGGTTCGCCTGCTTGTGAATAGCTTGTGGTATTGTGACTACAGAAGATCACTGTGGCTGGGAGGTCGCAACAACCTCACTTTTAAATTCTTCCCCTGTTGTCAATAAGCTCTTCAATTCTGGCCGATCCATGTAATCAGGTGTGACCCCAACGAAGATACACATTCTTGGTGTAGCCCTTCCGTGTCTGCACAACCCTCTCATCAATTTGTTAGTTGCGTGTTTGAGGTGGAATGCTGTGTGTCACGAGATACCCGTCGTGTAGGTGGGTTGTGGTAAGGAAGATGTTGTGGTTGATAATTTTTTTGATGGGACTAGGATGTCTTTTTTCAAGTTTTTTATACTTCTGATGTCTGGTTTTGCCTTGATCAGTCGGGCTTCGTCGACCATGGAATATTGATGTCATCAAACGTGGATGGTTCTTGGGAAATGGCATGCAGAACGAGAATTGTTTTCATTATTTTGTCACAATGTCCTCATTCTTGTTCTGTCATCTCTGTGGGACCCGTGCAGGTGGGTCACAGTGGCTGTGAGAAGCACATTGCCTTGGAAGGATGGAAAGTTGGCTTACGGTAAGTGAGCTCGATCAATAGATGCTTACTATGGGCGCTCCGAAACCAATCCCGAAGCGAAGATTGATTTACCCGGAGAGGTTACCGAGCGTGTCTATTCCGACTTTTCAGCAACGGAATTCGACATTTATTGTGGGAATAAGGGCACAGCTTAGATTTATCAAAAGTGTACACTTCCGGAACTATTATGTTCTTTTTTGGAGCTTGTCTAGTTACATCGAATATCTCGAGATTCTCTTCGTTGTAAAAAAAGGTGTAAACGAATGAAAGCTAATAGAGAACAATTGGCACATTGGACATTGGATTCTTCAGCGGATTACTGCTGCTTTTTTAATTCCAACTAAACTTTTAGCAAATGTTCGCTCTTATTCAACGCAGTACATAGGAAAGTGCTGTCTCTTTCCTGACCAAACACGTCTAGTTCCTAATCCTACCTGCGCCTCACGTTCACAAGCCCGTTTAACTGCGTCTCGTAGACATGGTTGGTGGTTGATCAAGGGTTGGTCCATCCCAGTGGCCCCCTTTCACGACAGGTGGTGGTCCCCAGAAGACATTTTGTAACTGGAAATTTCTCTCTGATTGGTCAGGCAATATGGAAGAGCCTTATTGCGAAATTTTCAATGACTTCGCTTGTGGTGATGTGGCGAAAAACCCTTAATTTTGGGCTTTCCATTAACCCTCTCTCATGATGTTGAAACTCTTTCGTTAAGCCTGTTCCTCTGTCCGATGTAGGAAGACAGTAAACCCTAAGTACATAGCTCGGGGTAGGTAGTTTGAAATAAAAAAGAAAGTGGCCCCCTTTCACGACAGGTGGTGGTCCCCAGAAGACATTTTGTAACTGGAAATTTATCTCTGATTGGCCAGGCAATATGGAAGAGCCTTATTGCGAAATTTTCAATGACTTCGTTTGTGGTGATGTGGCGAAAAACCCTGAATTTTGGGCTTTCCATTAACCCTCTCTCATGATGTTGAAACTCTTTCGTTAAGCCTGTTCCTCAGTCCGATGTAGGAAGACAGTAAACACGAAGTACATAGCTCGGGGTAGGTAGTTTGAAATAAAAAAGAATGTTGAGAGAAGAATATATAGTAAAAAATGAAGTTGGGCCCCATATGAGGAGAAGGCAGCTTGCATTGTTTTTCATTTTAAAAAAGAAAAAAGAAATTGTTTTCATCATCGTAGCAAGTTCCACAATAGCCTACTGTCTTCATCCGAATAGAACACCCGGTCATTGTAGCTGTATTTGGTGCAAATTCCAGTGCAGACACGGCCATTGTTACCTGCAATTCTATTTGGGGTGAAGAAGGTAGTTGAGCGCACAAGGAAAAAAAACATAAGAACGTGTGGGACCTTCCAGAAACGAGCATGTTCCTGGGAAATGCCCGGGAGCACAGAAAAGGTACCTTTCTAAATGACACATTCAGTTGATGCACAGGAAGGAAATTGTAAACGAAAAGAAATTGATAGGCGTACACCTTGTGTTGGAGTGCTCTTTAACTTGTTATCAGGACAGATGGTACAATGATACTACAATCGTCAACCACAAGTAGACGGCCCCAGCCTTGCAGTCCAAAACTTGTTGCGACAAGAAAACGAGGCCAAAATGTCAAACGCTGGGCCCGCCGTTAATAAATTCAGGTTGTCCCCGTGTTTTCATTTCACGCCTCCAGAATTTGAGGTGTCAGACACCGGCAGCCCAGGTGCCCATGTACTGGTTCTTTAGTGAATATTACCTGAGTAAGTGAAGAGGTTCATTGTTGACAGCAATGTTGGTTTATGCACGCTGCATTTTTAACATGCTTAGAGATGTTCATACTCTGATCTTACTGGAGTGGTTTGCCATTTATTGGGTTTGTGGCACTTTGTACAAATTTTGCGTCACTCAGGCTCCTCTGCAAGTGAGTACTTGTGGCCAAGCCTTCTGGAGAAGGCCTATGCAAAGCTTCATGGCTCATATGAGCGATTGGGTTGCGGGTCGCCGGTAGATGCTTTGCAAGATTTAACTGGTGCTCCATGTGCCAGTTTCAGCTTTTCAAATCCGAAGTTCAAGCGCCTTGAAGCAGATGGAGGTATGTCTAGCCTGCAGCTGTTGGAATGCAGATCGGGTTCGATCCTTCATCTGACGTCAGTGACTAGCATGTTGTAATGTTTGCCAGTCGTTTTGAATGGCACCGAGTTTGACCATTTTCCAACCAGAGTTGGGGATCTGCCGACCCTGTTGTTGTTGCTGTTGTTGTTGTTGGCTTTGTCTCAGTCGTTTTGTGAAGCTATGTTGTAATGTTAGCTGGTCGTTCTGAATGGGACCAACAGAGTTCGGTCATTTTGCAACCAGAGTCGGTTTTGCTGGCGCTGCTGCTGTTGCCTTTGTCTCAGTCATTTGGAAGAGGGCTAAGCTATATCATTTTCCAACTAGAATCAGTTTAGTTGCCTTTGCTTTCAGTTGAACATTCACGACCAGCTCACTGGGAATTGGGAGCTTAGTTGGGGCAGCAAATATCAGCACCTTCAAATTTCTGGGTCACCTGGGAATCGGGAGCTTGGTCGGGGCAGCAAATATCAGCACCTTCGCATTTGTGGGTCACCTGGTCAGTCTCCTCTTACGCCGAATAGGCAGTTGGTGTATAGTAATAATATGGTAAGATGGTAGCGGCTGCAGTGTAGTTGCCTCTACCTGAGAGGATAGACATGGTTTACTTGCGGCGAACCCAAAGCATGCTGTTCTTGAGTAAGTTACACAATGCGCATATGAACTCTGTCATTTTCTTGAGTGTTAATGGATATGTAATGAACCCGGTCTGACAGATACTCAGAAATCGTCAAATATCAGTAGTCTTGTTATCTGCAACAAAGTCTCCAAATCGTCAAAGAGAGCGGAGGGGGAGCAGACAGAGGAGAATATGAAAGATCACACAATGACCCCTCTCCTTCTCTGGGCTTCTTCCTTCTCCGCGTCAACAATGATAGTAAATATAATCCTGATCACACACAGTAGTGCCACGTGGCACTTTATCTCGTGAAGACCATGAAGACATAGCAGATTCCAGTGACGACGTCAACCTCAGGTGAGTACCCGATCTCCTTCATCCACAGATCCTGATCTTCCTCCTCCTTGCAACCAGTCACCTCATGTAGACAACGTGGACAATGCCACGTCAGCAATCGAGACAGGTGGCACATGCCACATCATCAATAGAGACCAGTCGTGTGTGCCACATCAGCAATGTAGACTAGTAGCAGTGCCACATCAGTATGCAATGTAGACCCAAGGTAGTGCCACATCAGCATGCAATGTAGACCAGAGGTAGCACCACATCAGCATGCAATGTAGACCAGAGGTAGTGCCACATCAGCATGCAATGTAGACCAGAGGTAGCGCCACATCAGCATGCAATGTAGACCAGAGGTAGTGCCACATCAGCATGCAATGTAGACCAGAGGTAGCGCCACATCAGCATGCAATCCCAGCAAGCCTGGCGCACAATGCAGAAAGCGCCAGCATGCTGCCTCCACCTCATGTCGCCGTCCACATCGCCAGTGCACAGCCAGCGTCTAGCCAGCATTGAGCCAGCATAATGCCAGCTTCTAGTCAAAGTCGAGCCAGCGTCAAAGCAGCATAGCAAGACTAAATGCTCGAGTCACTCGAGGCCAGCCTTCAGTAGCAGTTGTCGAGGCTGTCTGGCCTCGGGTGCTTTTCCCACAGTCGTCCAGATTGACTCACAGCTGAGGGCCTGGATTGTACAGTTGCAGACTTCTCCCCTGGACCTGATGCTGTCTGGGTACCTGCATACAAACAAGTGTGTGTGCTTGACCAGTGGCCTGGGCTAGGTACCTTTGGTCTTTGACTGTTGGGGTCACGACAGTTGAGCAAGTCAACTGTCACACGTCCCGGCCCTGAGTCCTCGTGTGGGGTCCTTTCTGCCCCGTTTCGGCCTGGGCTGAGGGCGGCCGACCACAAGACATATGGTATGGGTTATTGCAGATATCACTCACACCAGTGGTCCAATGGCAATTACTTGCTGCTGCTTGTGTGTTTTTTTTTTTTCTGGCTTGCGTTTCTAATAGTCGAGTGGGAAGATCAAGCGTGCAGCGCAGAGGAGGGGCAGACCATACATGCAAGCGCATGCCGTGCGGGCAATTCCGCACGTGCGGCAGACGAGCAACACTTTTCCGGCGCATGGGGGACGTAGCCACCCAGGAAAAAAAAAAAGGATGGCAGGCCTGGATCAGTGTCCACCTCGGAATTTTGTTGTAGGATGAAAAATAAAATGAAAAAATGGAAGAGCAATTTCAAGTTTCAACACTTAAACAGTTAAGACTGATGCCTCAAAGACCTATTTGAGGCTGTTTATGATGCCCAATGAGACAAAAACAAGGATTTGTACGACTGTACTTGAACGGGGTCTGTTCCTTGGGTGGTAGTACATTCATCTGTATCTACGAAAACAGCAAAAAAATAAAAAAGAAAACAGAGTCAACAGACAGTATTTCTGGTGCGGTGCATGGGCAGGTTTCGTGCTTCGTGCGGTGCACAGCATTGTACGACCGTGCGGCTTGTGCGGTTTCGAGTACGGGGAAGACATTTGTTATGCTTGCTTACCCATGACACTGGCGATGCGTTTGCAGGGTTCTGGCCTCTACTAGAGAGCACGCACAAGAGTGGATTCATGACAATCGCTTGCGCGTCTAATGGTGGTGTGAAGGGCAAGAAGAAGGCCACTGGGCTCTTGAATACATGTGCATATGCTGTGCTGGAGGTAAGTGCAGCGTCACTGCTCACTTGTTTTTCCCTCAGGCTGTCCGTTCCAAAACAGTTACATCTGATCTCCTTGTGCTAGTGAACGCATGAACTTCTTGTATTATCAGGACTGTATCATGAACATGCAGGGATGTACTTCTGCTCTGTTCGTACAAATATCTGGGTGGGGACTTTTTGGCAACCTCGTCTGGCAGGATGCCAGAAAAGCTTTTTTGATGCCGTGCACATGGTATTGGTCTTTCAGTCTCTCTTTTTATTAGGGTTACTACAGTGGGATTTCAAACTCGCGTACTCTATTTTCTAGTTTTTTTATTACGTCAAGGTGTACCTTTGTCAGTAGCACCTTTTTTAGTACTTTTAAAGACTTGAACTAATTTCTTGCTGTTTTTGCGAAGTCTAGGAATACGTTTGATTGATTGAGAAATGATGCCATGAAATTACGGCAAGCAGTGTCTCATTACTCTTGAATGGTGTGGATGCATGTTGTTGTTGGCTCGATGAGCAGTTTTTGCGAAGTCGAATACGTTTGATAGATTGAGAAATGATGCCGTAATTTAAAGCAGTGTCTCATTACTCTTGAATGGTGTGGATGCATGTTGTTGTTGGCTCGATGAGCAGGTGAAGGAGTTGTATGGTCACCGATTGGTCCATGTGCGGAATACATGGGGGAAGTTCAAGTGGACAGGAGCCTGGTCAAACAGTAGCAGCGAGTGGCGAAGGCACCCACAAGTTATGGAAGAACTGCAGCCAATGTTAGATGGGTCTGATGGGAGTTTTTGGATTGGCTATAGTGATTTCCTGAAGGTATGCTAGAATTTTCGTTTTTGAAGTTTTATCCCGTATTTGGAAAAACTGAAACTGTTTTGAATCTTTTGAATCTTTTGATACATGTAGCTTCGAACTAGCGTGTCATTTTATAACTGTTCCTTTCATCTCTTGAGCAGCACGGACAGCTTTTGGTCAAGAAGTCTCACAAAAGTAATTTTGATTTACTGCTACAAGTCACGATGTGTGTCAGGCAGGAGTAGACCACCCAATTTACTGTCTTTGCTGTGCTGGTTATTCTGATTCCAAGGTGTTTTCTTGTGTGGCAGAAATTTGCGGGTGTTGCGATCTGCTACCTACAGAGGGATGGGAAAAAGCCATGGAAAGTTCTGCAGATGGGGTGCTCGTTTGTTGCGGATGACTGGTCTGCTGCTGGCAATGATACTCAGCCAACGCGTGTCTTCAGACTGAAGGTGCAAGAGCGAACGCATCTGTTTGCAGGACTACATCAGGAGAGCCCGAGAATGTAAGTGTTGCAACGAGCTCGGTTTACTCCCAAACAGATGTCACCAAAGTTTTAAATGAGGAAAAGAAAAGCAGACTGGTCCTTCGGGTCCTGGCTCCTTTCCCAACCGAATACTTTTCCCGATTTTTTATTTTTTTTTAATACAGAAAACAAGCCAATTTATTACTAATATTGTAATACACAAGCAAGGGGCCGGCCACCCCACATAAAGACCGGGTCTGGGACCATTACCCAGCATTATGCTTTTGACAGGACCCTGCAGGCTCTGGGAGAATACCATGCCAAGCCTGTCACCATTAACCATCCAATTTGTTTTTCTGTCGAGTCTCCCACCAACTCAGCCTACATCGCGTGGCCTCTTTGCTGCGCCCTCTTCTGCCTCAGCGATGCAGTTGTCTGGCTGTTCCTCTGCCGACGGTCATCCCCATGCCACATGGCACTTCCCCCAGGAGACCCTGCGGGGGGGGGCCGGGGGGGGGTTGAAGGCCCACCGTGGTCAGGCGGTGTCTTCCTCGGTCACATGGCCGATTCCGAGTCCTGCCATCCATGCCCCGTCAGGAGGGGCCCTACTCCAGGACTGCAAGGTCCGTGTCCCCCATGCCACATGGCACTTCCCCCAGGAGACCCTGCGGGGGGGGGGCGGGGGGGGGTTGCAGGCCCACCGTGGTCAGGCGGTGTCTTCCTCGGTCACATGGCCGATTCCGAGTCCTGCCATCCATGCCCCGTCAGGAGAGGCCCTACTCCGGAACCGCAAGGTCCGTGTCCCGTGCCTGCTGCCCACCCTGACAACCCAACCGTCGGAGGCAGAGCTTGTTCCCCACCAATCTACCTATCCTTTCCCTCCACCAACAACTAGACGGAAAATTCCTTCCGAGTCTGCTATGATTTGTCTGGGTGTCGTTGCCTCGCACTGCACCACAGTCTAATACTCTGCTTCGAGTGAGGCTAATGGCTGGTCCCATGCTTGTTGCGCTAAGGGCTATGGTGCTGTACTGCGCTTGGTGAGTACAGCCCAATCCGCTGATTTTTATTAGTTTTCTTTTTCCCGTCGGTGAAGCGATCGTCACTGGCAGGTCTGGCGGATGTTAGGATTTGTCTCCACTTGGGAGGGAGACTGTCTGCAACCAGCTGGAAGTTCCCCCTGGATTATTGAAGCCTTTTATCTTTTTCTGAATTTCTATTGGTTTGCGCCCACCTCCCAAAAGGTGACCTAAATGCCAAAACCCCTTTCTCGACCCAATGTCCCCATATGGCATCTTCCTTGGTTAGAGAGGATGGTTTGTCCTTCTCGTTGACAACCCATTTGTTGCCAAGGACAGTGTGTTTTAGAATTCATGATTTCCATACTTCCGTTGTGGTCTGTGACGGACCTTCGGGAAAATCCTTCTTCAGCCTTGTATCAGGTTTACCCAAAAGTTGACCTCCCTGTGAGCAGGGAGAAGATGAGGATCTCATAAGGCCATCGGGGACTGAAGATCCAATCAGAGGTGAAGCGGAGGGGACTAGTTTTGAGCACCAGACCTAGGATCCATTTGATCTGCCGCCCTTGTGATTTTTTTTGTTATGGAACTCCACCCTCCATTCTTGATAAACAGCTGTCTTGAGGGGGACCACCAGTCCACAGATAGGCTGTGATTTTCTTTTTAAGTCCTGTGATGTCTGGCATTTCCTGGGATACCACAGGCTTTTGCAACTTCCCAAGAGATATACTTACTGAGGACTCGTTCACACCATAGGTTTTGCTAGGACTTCTCAACCCTGGGGCTGTGTGGTATACACATGTATCCTGATGGAATCAGAAGAACACAATGGGGTTAGGGGCTACCCCTCCGACAAAGGTTCATCATTCTCCGGACCATGCGAGATGGTCACCTATCTTACGGCTCTCTATTCTGCTTGCTTCGTAGGTTACCCCTCCGACCAAAGGTTCGTCATTCTCCGGACCGTGCGAGATAGCCACCCACCGTATGGCTCTCTATTGTACTTGCTTTGTAGTTCCCAGTCTTCGAGTGAGTGCGTTGAGTGAGAGGGCGAAGCAAATAAGAGAAAAAGGTTGTGCGCACATAGGATCACGTATACAGACGATTTATTTTTCTAATTAATTTCACCCGATTACGGAATACATACATATGCGACCTTTCTGTTGTTGAGTCCAACATGAAAAGAAATGAAAATGGTATGTTGGCCTTTCTGTTGTTGAGTCCAACATGAAAAGAAATGAAAATGGTATGTTGGCCTCTGTTGCAATTTGTTTGTAATTCTGCGTGTCATCATGATCTGTGCAAATCAAGACGTCACGTTACTGTGACTGCGCTGCTGTCACTCTGCTGTGTAGAAACTGGACAAGGGCAATGCTTGCTTGTAGTGAGGTAAGGGAGAACTGTGGCCGGGCGGAGGCTAACTTCTCATATGCTCTGTTGTTCTGTTGATTTGCTCGTTTGTTGATGTTATCGGTTGTTCACAGGCTTGGAGCACCAGAACCATTCAAGGTTGGAATCTGGGTGATGGATAAACAGAATCGGTATCTGGCAACGAAGCAAACGCAGGATGCGACGTGTCAGGTCGATTGCGTGCTCGAGCCCGGTTTGTATCGGGTAATGGTGAAGGCTTTCTCATTCACAGGCAAGGATGGAGAGCAATGCAAGTTCCCCGATCCGGAGGGTAATGTCCTGCCAAGACGGTTTGTTCTGATGGTTCACTCGGAAAAGCCAGTTGCTGCGAAACTCTTAGCAGAGGCACCGACTGATATTGTGAAGTCTGTGAAAGAGCGTGACGTGATAATCTCATCACAGCCGGCGGCAGATATCCGCCGATTGCTGAATTCGGAGCCTGGAAAGCAAGCTGTGCACTCGCTTACTCCTCATAGAGAAGAACCAGTGGCACCGATCATTTACTGTACAGATGTAGCTGCTGCAATTGCCCAGCGAAAGTCTTTGGCGGAATGTACAGCAGAGCCTCCACAACCAGTTGTGCGAGTAGTCAGGCATCCTCTTGCAGACTCTATCATGGTGGCACCATTCCATGGACCGGTATTTGAGATAGGAGAGGAGCCCAAGGAGATGGAGACGGAGGTGCCGATTGTTGAATCGTCTTATCCAGAACCTGTCGCATATGACAAGGTCAGTGAGGAGGAGACTGCTAATGTAGGAACCAGTGCCACTCCTGGGAAGGTTGTGGAGGTGGAAGGCAAATGTGAGCCTCAGCATGATGTAGCCAAGGAGGTATGCCCGGTGCTCGAGCCTGTGGAAAGGTCCACGGAGGGCAAACCTGATGTGGAACCACTAGAGCCCGTTGAGAGTCTGGTACAGAGTGAATCTGCTCTGGATAGTATTGGTCCCGCTCACACTGAGAGTGCTGTGACAAGCGATTCTTTGCTGAATGCTGTTGATGCGGTTTCCGTCGAGACCTCCGAACATCCTGCCGAAGCCGTCACGCCAGTCGAGGGTGCAGCATCTGATGAACATCCTGAATATCTTGAGCCCGTCAGCAGTATTGCACGTGAACAGTTAGGTGAAGATGATACAGAAGCTGACGCTCGCTCAACAGTAGAAAGTGAGCATGATTCCCCAGTCTCCGAAAGGGAACAGCTTGATATTGTCTGGGGATCAGAACCTGGAACGCCAGTTCGTCCTCAGACTACTCTGGAAGAGCAAGTGAAGAAATCTGTAACATCTGAGTCTCCCCCACCCGTAAGAGAAGCGGGTGATGGCAGCTTTGTGGAGGTACCGCCAGAAGAAAAGCGGAGCCCATATGGTACTCCCAAGGCTCAGGAGGTGGCAGAGGTTGTCCCATCTCAGGGGCAAGCATCAGAACCACTACTGCTGGCAGCGGGAAAACCGAGGGAGGGTGCTGAAGGAGAACAACCTCTGGAGTCCACTGCGTCAGCTGTCGCGGAATCGTCAAACGCACGAGCTGCTCCATCTGAGGCAAATGGTTTTGAAGAGGTCGATGTAGAGGAACCAAAGCAGGCAGGTGCCATGGTCACAAACACTTCCATAGAGGGTCAAGAGGAGGAACTTCTCGCAAAATCGCTAGGGATCGCAGAGGAGAACCTTCCAGATCTGTGGAAGTCTGTGCCGTGGCAGGCGGTGGAGACTATTACACCAGCGAAGGGTCTGGAGGCCTTTGGTATGATAGCTGATCCAGAGTACCAACCAAGTCCTGTTCCTCGGCATGGGGCACAGATGGTCCCTGCAGAACGGCTGCTCTCCAACCCAAGTCTGTTCTCTGGCAAACTTGATCCATCCCACATTAAACAAGGCATGTTGGCTGATCTATGGTTCCTCTCAGCAGTGGCAGCACTTGCGGAATTCCCGGTGTTGCTGCACAATGTCTTCGTGCAGAATGAGATGTCAGATGATGGTGTGTACAGACTGAGATTCTTCAAAAGTGGAAGGTACGGAGAATGATGAACACAGCCTTCTCCATTGTACTCATAATTTACCCTTCGTGTCCTATAGGGGAAAGGCTATAGCATGAAGGTATCCTGCTTAAAGCTTTGATATTTTGCTGCAAACAAGTGAACTTCATCTCAACTTTTTTGCAACCTCACAAGGATTTGTCTCTGCGCTAGCTAGGTGGAGTGGTTAGAGGCTGAGCGATCTGATTGGTATTGCGTACTCTGTAGTCATGGGATGGTGAATATTCGATTGTGTGCACTTCCAAGATGGTTATTAGAACGTCATCCGTCATCCCGTGATCCTCAATGTCAGAGGATATGCCTTGGCATGCAGATGGCCATCGATCGGAACTCGTTCGGAAATTCGGAAATTGCCATTTGGCACAGAATACATGTTGACCTAGGCACCGTTAGGGACATCCGTAAAAATCGGATCGATGCAGAGAAGATTAGCATGGCCCAAAAAAGAGATGGGGAAAAAAAAAAAAACACTTCGACCCAGGCTTGTTATGAATTGCTGCACTCGCTCAGGTTCAGCGATGACATGTTACAGCCATGCTGGACCATTTTTCGGACATGGTGGACATGCTCGAGACATGCTCGAGACATGCTGGACCGGATTTCGGGACTTAGTTCCAACTGCGTCCATCCATGAACTGCTCGAGACATGCTCGAGACATGGTGGACCGGATTTCGGGACTTAGTTGCAACTGCGTCCAGCCATGAACTAGGTTTCTGAGTGACAAGTAATGGTCCATTGACCTCAGTTGTACTCTGTGTTGTATGCCTCTCTTTTTGTTCATCTGTTACTCACGTTGGCTGCGAATCTAGGATAATATTAAGACGAGCATTAAGTTTCAACAACGCCGGATCTCTGGGATGAAAATATTGAATCGACAACTTTTGGAACAGATTGACGCAGTGGACTCCGGAGGTTGTTCTCCTTCAGCACCCTCCCTTTGAAGCAACAGAGTTTTCCTTAGCTGGCAAAGATAATTCGAAGAAAATAACTTTTGTTCGGGTTCGGAACCAGAGTTCGTCGAAATTTTCTTCGAATTATCTTTGCCAGCTAAGGAAAACTCTGTTCTTCGATAATAGTTGATATTGCAATGAAAATGAAAACTGCTAACAGAGTTTTCCTTAGCTGGCAAAGAGAATTCGAAGAAAATTTTGGATTCCTTTTGTTCGGAACCAGAGTCGGTAATACATTTTACAACTTTTACTGAAACTCCCATATTTACCATCTCTGTGAAATTGTGTGAATGGCTCTCATACGTGTGTACTATGTAGTCATTCAAAACAAGTGTGGTCTTTCAGGGGGTGCGAAATTGTGAATGCCTTTTTTTTTTTTTTTTTTTTTTTCCAACAGTATCAGTGCCATTTCATGTTTGTTTAACTCTGCTCTTTTTGGCACTGTTGCTTGTGTTTGTCATGACGTCTCTTCGATGCTCAGGTTGGTCCAGATAGCAGTCGACACGAAGGTTCCTGCCAAGGATTTCCGGCCGGTTTATGGTAAGTATGCCCAGGTCCGGGAGCAGCTGAATCCCGAAACTCTCTCTATCTATTATTTCTGTTTCCGTTTTGTGGTTGCTAATTTTAGGTTCCTTCCTCAATCTTCCTTCTTTTTTTTTAATCCCTTTTAAGACGGCAAGCCTGGCTCAATTGGTACACCCGTGAACTGGACTGCTGTAACACAGACCTGATTCGAACTCCCATAGAATTTCGATCAGTAGAAATTAACGCTGAATTTACATGAGGACGGACAGTTCAAAGATGATCTCTTGAGGACATTGCCCCCTTATTTAAAATAAGGGAAGTGAGGGGAAGGAAGAGACGAAGAAGGAAGCTACGCTACCAACCTGGAAAAGAATGATGGTGTTAACTTGTGAACAAAAAAAAAAGAACTGGACAACTCCACCTCCGGGACAAAGTGGAAGTCTTTGCCAAATTTAAAATATGAAATTGATTTTTTTTTTAATTCAGTTTTGGAACGGCCGGGCAATTGCTCCTGGGCCACTCCGGTAATGTAGGAAGGAAGAGAAAAAAAAAAAAGAAAAAAAAAAAGAAAGAAAAAGAGTGCCAGCCTCAAGAATTCATTGTGGAAGGTGCCGCTTGGTCTGTTTATGGTTAGTATATGCCGATGTGTGGGAGCAGCTGAATCCCCGGAACTCTCTTCTCTATTTATTCTTTTTTTTTCCCCCTTCTGCAGTCGCTTTACGTCTCTTTCTCACAGCCACGTCTTGTTGCTGTTTTGCTGTTTTAGATCGTCAGCTGATGGAAGATAAATTGTTTTTCGTTTTTCAATTCTTTTGGTGTTTATGCAGCTTACTCGTCAGCAAACGAACTCTGGGTGATGTTGATGGAGAAGGCTTATGCTAAGCTGCATGGATCATATGAAGCTCTTATTGGAGGATCTCCCAGTGATGTGCTGCAAGACCTTACAGGAGCCCCGTGCATAACATATGCCTTCACGAGCACAAAATTCCAACGATTTGAGTCAACAGGAGGTTAGTTACATTCACTATCATCCGGAAACACTTTCCTCCGGTGGCATATTTGAAGACTAGGAGCCTGGCTTCACACTCGCCCTGACCGCTAGTAACCTTTGCGTTCACACTCGCCCAGACCCCGAGGGACTCGTGCCTCCATGCTTGCCCTGCCCACTGATCTGGTCATAACTTTGTCATGTGCTCGCTGATGACCTGACCTCCATTGAGTCCATTCATTTCACACAGGAAAAAATACCAAAAGCACAGATGCTAAATAGGATGGCGCAGCATGAACTGAACTCCATGTATGGGAGGAGGGGCATGGGAATGTAGTCATTGCACAGATTGCCCAGCAGCAACCCTAACCAGCCTTACCAAGTCAACAGCCAAGATAAGAGATGTATATGAAAAGATGCAAGGCGCAACTCCGTCTCCTGACGTCATCTTTCATTTTCGGATGATTTTCCCCATTTTTTTTATGTCTGTGTAATGGACATCTTCTGTTTTGGCCCATGCTTGCTTCTTTTGCGACTCTACCTTCGACTCTCTCTGGAGTAGTCTTCCATCTTAGGTAAGTTGACTTCTGCCCTCCATCCCCTTATGGGGTTTGAAATATATATGATGTCGATTAGGAATTCCTTGCAAGTTTTTCACTCCTCGAATACAATGGTATTTTTTACCAGCAGGCAAATCTTTGACTCTACCTACCTCCTCGAACCATAACAATAGAGTGCTCTTGTAAATTATGGCCTTCTCCTGGAATGTATGCAATAATATACATATGTATAAGTGCAAGTGTGCCACTTTGGCGGCAGACGGGTGTGTGGGCATTCGGCGCTGAACCACACAAACGTGGCCAACCCTTTTTTTTTTTTTTTTTTTTTCCTATTATATGGCTTATCTATACTTTTTCGTTAAGGGATGGCTTGTGATGATTTGTGAAGGGAATGAAAGAGAGAATCTGGGGTCTTTTAAAACAACGGACAGGTTGGTTTAGTATTCAAAATTACAAGAAAGAGTATATGATAGCTATAACACCATCCAAGCAAATTAGTAAAGATTGGAAAGTCTTGCCACACACTGAAGCTCCGTTCTCTGGCCTCGTCGTGATTGTTAATTAGCATGAAGCTCTTTGTCGTCTGTCCCTCAGCATGAAGCTCTTTGTCATCTGTCCCTCTCTCTCACATAGACCTGGGGGAGATCTGGAGGAGAGAATTAGATAGTGGATTGGACATGAAGGTGAGAGGTATGACCTTGCTGTATTTGGAGTCGATGTTCCTACAGTATTAGAAGATTGTGGTATGTAAAACCATGAGACTTGAAGTCCGACGGTCCAATATTAGATTAAAGCCCCTAGGCGGGACTCTTATCTCTATGTCGGTAGAATGAAATCTGCGCAAGTGTGGAAGCAGTGTTCCTGCCACTGGGTGGGATTGTTATTCTAAGTATTGATATTGATCTATGTGGCCCTACTTCCCCTTCCATTGTTTGTTTGGGTTCCGCTATTGAATGCAGGATTCTGGACTTTGTTGAAGGGATATTGCGACAGGGGTTTCATTTTGACAGCATGTGCTGCCGGGGCAGATGAGTGTGAGGAGAATGGAGTGAAGAGGGAGGGAGCCCTAGTGAATTCACATGCATTTGCCGTCACATCGGTGAGTCCGTTTTTCAGAACAACGTGCTTGTTCTCCTTTTTTTTTCTCACTTTTCTTCCAAAGACATTAGGTACCCCTTAATCTGATTGTATCCGTCTGAATTTGGGCTCGTTGTCAGTTATACAATAGTAACCATTCAGCGAAAGGGCCGGTACAGGGACCAGTGTACATTTCCTTTTCAAATTCCTTTCTAGACGGCTTTGAGATATTATCATTGAACTGGCGGGCCCCAGGTAAGCCACAACTATTATATTCTGTTCTTCTGATTCTGATTGCATCTGGATTCGAACTTGGGTCCGTGTTTCAACAGCTGACGGGTGTACGAACTGAGCTAGGCCCTTCGGTAAGACAAATGTAGTGTGTAGTATGAACCTTATTCGGGACAAAAAATTAAAAACACAATTTGCCTTTTATTGTGAGAGAGCGTCAGCACAATGAAGCTGAATGCAACCACTTCTTTCCTTAGTTTTCAACTTCTTTGTAACTTTTTAGTATTTACCAATTGTTCTTCCGGTTCTCCTCGCTCTGTCGCAAGTGGATGTTGCATTTTAAAACTTCTGTGTGTGTTTGCTTCGTTTGCACAGAACGTCATCTGCAAAGCAGATGGTGTCACAATCTCAGGTTCGCTGTGTAAGGGTTCTGGTCCTGGCCGTTTCTGTTGGAACAGGCCCAAGTGATAAAGTGATGCTGCCACTTTTCAGTGTTTAGATTAACCCCTCCCAAACTGAACAGACAAACTGAAAAACCCACCCAGACTCCCAGAGTGAGTTTTGTAAGAGAATGGTTTTGCTGCAGTTTTTGCCTGGCAGTGTGCTGTGTGTGAACTCGGGCTTTTTTTGGTTCGGAACTTTGGGTCATATGTAGTTTCGGTTTCGTTATGGACCTAGCAGAAGACTTTTGAAAGTAGGGGCTCTTTTGCAGCGGTAATGTCAGTCTGATTTGGTGGAGGGAAAAAGAGACACTAGAGAGAGAGAGAGAGAGAGAGAGAGAGAGAGAGAGAGAGTACATTGTATGAGAAAGAATTCCGTGAGGGAAATGGCATAATTTTGGGTCTGAACCTGTGCTTTCGGCTGGATGATTCTTGCAGCTGAGGGAACTTGAAAGAGGAGTGCACCGCTTGCTGCATGTGAGGGACCCAAGGAACAGCTTCAAATGGACTGGTGCCTGGTCACATAGAAGTGCAAACTGGACAAAATATCCACATGTCACTAAGGAAATCAAACCGATACTTGATGGGTCGGATCATGGTTTCTGGATCTCCTATGAGGATCTTCTAAAGGTGAGTTGGCTTCTTCTTTTTGTATCTTTGTGTGCATTGGAATTGTGTGTGTCCATCTGTGTGCATTGGAATTTGAATTGCAAGCACTGTTACCAGACCTTTTGCAAATCGTCACGGCTTCTTCATTCTTACCACGCCTTGACAGATCGTCAGGACATGGACGCGTATAAGTATGGTTCCAGTTTTGATTCATTGTTATGGATAAGGGAGGAATGAAAAAGTTGGCTCTCTGGTTGAAGAGGAGCAAGATTGTTGGAACAAGATTGCTGCCTCTGCGGATTGGGAAGGAGGTGGGACCATGAGGCCCTGTTTTCGGAAAAGGGAAAGAGAAGAGAGAACAGAGTGATATGCTTACTGACAAAACAAATTTGAGTAGTTGGTTGTCTGAAAATTGGTCGGTACTATAAACCTTGGTGCTCCTTTGTGACTGCACATGGAGTGTTGGTCAGTGCTATAGACCTCGGTCCTCCTTTGCAACTGCGCATGGAGTCAAACTGGTGTCCTTGGTCATAAAAACCAAGCATCGTAACCACTGCCACCATGACACGGTGTACAAAAGCCGAACCAAACAGGTTATGATATTCCCCCCAGCCTTCCATGGCCGCAGTGTCATTACCATGCTACACACACACACACACACACACACACACACACACACAGAATGCGCTCAACCACAATCAACGTGCCGAGCCTTGTACATGAGAGGTACAGTAAAAGGCGAGTTGCAAGAACAAATGAAAGGGGTACCCAAAATGGCAAAGTGAACACAGTTAAGAAAGGGATTTGAATGCGTCTATTGTGCCCCGTGTTGCTTTGCTATAGAACCATTTTATTGTCGGATTGTCTCAACGGTAGTGTTTTTGTTGTCCGCTATAGGACTAAAGCTGCTTCGATTTTGGATCTGGGTGAAATAGAGAGGCTGTTGTGGTGAAAACTCAAAACACAAAACACTGCCACCCAGGGACTCGTCGCACACTTGCTCCAAGCATATGACCCTCAACCACGAGGGCACCCAGCCCCTATCGACAGTATCCACAACTTAACAAGGGGGGCTTGAACCCCAACGGCCACCGCATTCCTGGTACTCCTCCACGCTGGTTAGTGGGCTCGAGCACTGGTCAGTCGGCCGATTGTAACTGCTTTGATGCCGAAATGAAATCTGACGTATGGACTAATGGGTGTGGTTTGGTTCCGCCGTTGTTGTCGTCATGCAGAACTTTATTGGAATGACGGTCTGCTGCGTAAAGAGAGATGGAACAAAGCCATGGAAGGAGTTTCACATCCCTTGCAGTTTCGTTGTAACTGCTTTGATGCCGAAATGAAATCTGACGTATGGACTAATGGGTGTGGTTTGGGTCCGCCTTTGTTGTCGTCATGCAGAACTTTATTGGAATGACGGTCTGCTGCGTAAAGAGAGATGGAACAAAGCCATGGAAGGAGTTTCACATCCCTTGCAGTTTCATTGCAGACGACTGGTCGTCAGGAAACAATCCTTCTCAGCCAACCAGGATATTCCGTCTGAAGATCACTGAGCCAACCAGAGTTTTTGTCGGTCTTCATCAGGAGGATCCGCGACTGTAAGTGCACCATCTTCAGGCTCCCCTCCCCCCCAACCCCTCCAGCCGCTACAGTGCCGTTCCTGAAACTTCTATCCCCTGTGTGTGTGCTCTCCCTCTAGTGCGCCATCCTCCACTCTCTTCTCTCACTGCAGATGATTAGTCGCGATAACAGCAACAAACGAGAGGTTAGCCAATTGTCAAACATGCATCATGTGAGAACCAAGAAAGAAGAAAAAGACACACAGAGTAGACAAGGATATAATAGTAAATCCTGAGTGCAACTCTACTTGGTTAATGAGCACCTGCTGTCCCATCCTCTCCCTTTCACCTCACTGGAGTATCCTCTCTACTCTCTCCCTCTTGTCTGCGGTCCCCCTCTACTTCAGTGTCCTCTGCTCTCCTTCCAATCGTCTTTCCACCGTCTATTTCGAGGTTTCTTCCCTGAGGCACACAGGGGAGAACCTCTAAACTGCCCACTGGTCTGTTATTCTTTCTTCACTTGCCTCCCAACACATACAAGTGTTATTTTGTGAGATAAGCAAACAATTGACCCATCATGTTCTCTAGATAAACAGAAAAAAATACTGGAAAACCCAAATTGACATAAAGTATCATTAAGTTATGGTTTTCCAAGGATATCCTTCCTACTCCCCAAAAGCATCATTGGAAATCTCAAATATGTTGTTAAATTTATAATTCATAATCTTGTATTTGTATTTGTCAATTTTGTCTCCTCCCCGATGTATTTGTATTTGTGTCCTTCCCGACAGTCGGAATCGTAGTTAGCACGAGTAAGCTTCTGACCCCGCCATGCTCCTACTTCTCTCCGATTCATTAAGTGATGGTTTTTCACTTTAAGACCCGAGAAGGCTGAGTTGTTGTTGTTGACGGACAAGCGTGTGTTTTCCTTGTTATGGTGGGGGTTTTATTGTCCTATGGCAGGTTGGGTGTCCCTGAACCACTGAAGGTTGGACTTTGGATAATGGACAAGCAGAACCAATTTGTGACAAGTAAGCAGACGCCGGAGGTGGTCTGCCAGTTGGAGACGATCTTGCAGCCAGGGCAATACAGAGTGATGACGAAGGCGTTCTCGTACACGAACGGGAAGGGAGAATTGGTGAAGTTCCCAGATGTGACTGGGACTGCGTTGCCGCGGCGTTTCACGCTCATCGTGCACTCAGACAGGCAGGTGGGAGCACACCTGATGCTAGCGCCAAAGTCGTCGACGAAGTCGTGGAAGGAGTTGCACACTCATTGCAGCTTTGTGGCGGACGACTGGTCAGCACTCGGCAATCCGCGGCAGCCGACAAGAATGTTCCGCGTCAAAGTTACGGAGCCCACACGCATCATCGTCGGGATCGATCAGGAGGACCCGCAGAACCTAAGGGTTCAACAACCTTTCAAAGTTGGTGTTTGGGTAATGGACAAGCAAAGCCAGTTCCTGGCAATGAAACAGAGTTATGAATCTTACTGCCAAGTGGAGGTCACGCTTCAGCCGGGATTCTACAGGATCATGGTGAAGGCTTTCTCGTATATGACAGCGAATGGCATCTGCAAGTTCCCTGACCCTACGGGCTCTATCCTGCCACGGCCTTTCATTCTTTCAGTCCTTTCAGAAAAGCATGTCGATGTCTTCCTGATGACCAGCGCCCGTGCTGCCAAGCTCTTAACTTCTGTCTATTGATACCTTGTCTGCCTATTGATTTGTTTCATACTTTTGGGGGGATAATGTCTTTTTTCTTGTGTGTTTCTTTCCGTTCCTTACACTATCGGTAGGTTGTTATTAGCTTTAGATATACGAAGTTATCAACCTATTTGTGCCCTAATTCAAAAGGGGGGCCTACTAAAGATATACTCCGCCAAGTTCCAGTCGGAATGTTTACGAATCCATTCCAAGATTTGCGGTTTACTTCCATTATAGCCATCATCGTAGTCTTGCCATTTGTATTTGGTTTTGTCTTTTTCATCAGTAGAATGTACGTTTGCACGGTGTCCGCACCTATGAAAGGGCCGCACGGGGGGTAAGAGGAGGGCCGGGGGGGGGGGGCGAAAAGGGGAAGGGAAAGAGAGGAGAAGGAAGGGGGGTAGAGCGGTGACAAATGGGGTGACTCATATTTTTGTTGGTCTGTTGAACTCTGTTTTTTGTCCTATTTTTGTAGAATTGTTGTTGCCTCCAATTCTGGACGAAGTTATATAACATAACAAGTGGGTCCATCTGGTAATAGGTGATTGATCATCCGTCACTTTTTTTTTTTTATTTGTTCCGTCTTTCCATCACTTGTTTGTTGCTTCTGTCTGTGCGACTGGGGAGATGGCGCAGAGGTTAGTTAATGACGATGAGAATCATGAGATCTAATGACCACAGGAGAGAAGGATGAGAAGGATGGCCAAGCTTTGAAGATAACAGGCGGGGGGGTGCAGGGGGGGGGGCATCGTCGTTGATCTTTTGAGGTAGGTAGCTGGTCTTACTTTCAGTCAAGGTGCGTATGGTTTTGATTTTTGAGCTAGTTAAGGAAGGTTCGAGTTTGCCTTTATTTCAGTCAGGCTGTCTATGTCATGTGAGGTTTTGTAATGTAATAGGGGCTCACAGCACAGCAGGGAGCACCAGAGTTTGCTAAAAGTTTCCTTAAAACAGATTTTCAAAGATTCTATGATTCATTTTTCTTTTTGTTTGGTCTCCTCTGTTGTAGAATGTGTTCCTTAGTTTGCATTCCTTTAATGCGTTGTTTGCCAGAGAGAGCCAGCGAACTTGTTAGCGTCAGTCACTCGAGCCTCCACAATCCTTGTCCATCTCAGTGTGGGATGGGATTGGTGATCTGACTTCCAAGCCATCGATATCAGGGGTAGTAGTAAACTCGATATCTGTCTGGGAAATTCAGCCATCGATATCAGGGGTCGTAGTGAGCTCGATAGAACGCGTGTTAGATTGCAAGACTTCCACATAACCATAGTCCATAGTCCATTGGGGTCTGACTGATGTTGATTCGACGGGTGTTAGTGCTCTGTGTGTTCCTCGTTCTTGGATACGCTTCTTCTCGTCTCTGTCGTAGCAGCCAGTCATTAGACTTCAAGGCTCTAGTCATAACTTCGTACAGATTGTTGTCGCCGTCTGCCTCCTCTGCCTCTGTTAGTCATAAGCAAAGACACGAGCATAGTCCGGTAGGACTTCACGGGTAAGTTTTTTCTACGGTGACACTCTTCGTTCGTGATTCCTGAATCTGTTTTGTGATTCGCATTCCCATTTATTTGTCTACTGTTAAGCACAAGCCAATTTGTCTTTTTCTGTTCACTGTGCGTTATCATCCCTTTACCCATTCTCTCCTTTCCCCATTTGTCTGGTTGCCGAGAGTACATCTCATCACTCTGTATCTCCTGATCGAGGCCAATCACTGGGCTGGTGTAGTTGGAACATGTCGCAAATCTTGAAACCGCCGACCAGTTTGCGGTCCTAATTCCTTCCTAATAAACCTTAACCAAGAAAAGAGTTGTTGCGGACTTGTTTATTGCATTTCTGTGATTTTCATCTAGGGAGTTGTTGCGGACTTGTTTATTGCATTTCTGTGATTTTCATCTAGGGCAACTTTTTTTTTTCTTTTTTTTTTTTGTTGAAAAAAACAGAACCTTATGGTTCTGTCTCCTTTTTCATTCTGGGGAGCATCAGTCCGGTTCCTATTCCCCCGGCAAGTCCAAGGTAGTACAAAAATGTTACTCACTCATGCTGCTCCCCCCCCACCAGTGTTAGTGCTGCTGGTAAGAGCAGACACCACTAACACCTGGGGAGAGGCTCCATCTATTAGTGGGGACCATCACCTGCTGGGAAAACGGGTCCAGCGTCCCTTGAAAGGAAATGCTGCTCCCCCTTATGGCGTGGAGGCCCAGAAGACGGCATTGATTACTTGAAGGAGGATGTACCGATCTTAACCCCTGCTTAAGAGGGCATAGATTAGTGAGCGAAACCCCAATGACAATGGAACAGAAGTGCACAAACTTTCGTCGTCGCCAAATGCTTGCCGACATCCCTTGGCAAATGGAAAACTGATGCGCAGATTCAGCACTGTGTGCAGATGATTCCACTCTCTTCTTTTTTTTTTTTTTTTTTCGATGGATCTAACTCCTTTTGATTCTGGGCATGTTTTAGTGTGTTATGTTTGTTCATTTCTCGTGAACGGAGGTTGAAATTTGGTCGAAATTTCCAGACAATTTGTCATGCCATTTATAGCAAAACACAAGGGTCATTTTAACCAAACTTGCTAAATTCATAGACATATAAATCTGCGAGCCGAAAGTGCACTCATGCAAATTTTGCCAGCGTTCCAATTTCCAAAGTCTTTGGAAATTTCAGAAATCTCAGCAGAGGGATTCGCAATGCTCCAGATGAGACGAAATTTGAAATTTGGCATACACAGCAACCTTGAACCAAAACCAAAACAGCAAAAACAAATGAAATAAATTTTAAAAAATGTAAAATTTGAACCCTAAACCCTGGTTTCAGTTTTGAACCCGTAAGTTCGTTAAACCAGGGAGCTGAAAGTGGGGGTTCTTAACTTCCTGTTAACCACTTGCGAAGTTTTCACTCACATTCCCTGCATGGACGCAAGTCCGAGGCCTGTAGGGTAGGTCACCGTAGGTGTTTGAGTTTGAAGTCCAAAGACCAGGCACATAGTTAAAAAGCACACGAACACGAAGAATGATGATAAAGACCATATCTTTTTTATCAGCTGTAATTTATGCAAGTGCCTATTCTCCTGAGATTGTTGGGATTTTTTCTGATTTTATCATGTTAAGCTTGAGTAAATTGCAAGCCAGCTGGGCTACCGACCAGGCCGCCTGGGTCACCTTGTTTTCCCTGATGGCCCGGCTGCGCAAGGACTACCCCGAAGTACAGACTTTCGGACAAGCGCCAGACTGCTCGGCTATGGCTCATCCTGCATTTGGCGGTCCCCACCTTGGCGACAAGAAGTTGCCACAAGGACAGAGTATGCCCGATTTCTCAGGCTTGTGACGAGATGCGGGACCACTTGTTTCTGCACTGCCCCATGGTGGATGCCTTCTAGACCAAGAGGCGGCAGTTGGCAGATCAATATAACGATCCGGGGATGCGCCAGCAGGTTGCATGGACACTACTGGGTTCACTAGTAGGACTTACGGTGTGGGGCCTGTGCGAAGGCCAGATCTGGGCCATGGAAACTGTTAGAACGGCCGCGTTATGGCCAATTTGGTGTTGTTGCCATAATGAGGCGGTGCGGGAAGGAAGGGGATCCACTCCAGTGAAGCTGATGGCGTACAGTCTCAGGGTAGCATTGCAGGCGGAATTTCAGAAGACACGAAGGAAGCACTGCTTCATCACGTTAGCGGATCAGATGGTCTTCATCCAAATATGGGGAGTCTGGGGGCCTTATGCAGGACTGATGCTGGTGGACGGTGGATGGATGGTGTTCGACCCGCTCCTTGAACCTGATCAACTGGCCAGTTAAAATGGGCCGCGGACGCTGGGCGGGGGGGGAGGACAAGTGGGGTCAGGAGTACATTAGGAGGGGATTCTAGGAATGGCTCTGGGATTAGTCTTCTAGTCTAAATAACACACTAACACGATCTGATTGCGGTAAGACTTGCGACTTCGACTCACCTCACACTTCAGAGGGGTAGGGGAATACAACAACTGGAGAAGCTGTGATTCTGGGGGGACGGGTGATGATATAGGCCATGCGACATTACTAAATACCAACCCGTGCCTACCGTTAAATATACAGAATGCAAAAGAGGTCTACAGGCAGTGACACGTCGTATAGTTAAAAGTTAACCGTGAACACCTGAAAACATGAACATTGTGATTGCTGAACGAGGCCACGTACTGTAAAACGATGTCTAAGTAGGTGGGATGGAGTGCGGGGGGGCGGGGGAGGCAGGTTGCTCAATGACAGAAGGGTTCAAGAGGGAATTGGGAGCCTGCATACTGGAGGACGGGCGCCTAGGCAGGAGGCCGCTGTAGCGGAAGCGCAGACTGGGTATCAGTGGGAGTCTGCGGCCGCTCGCCACTGGGGTGGGGTCACACCGCCAGGAACTACACCCGGCTTTGGAGTACACTTGTCCTCGTATTTGTACTATGCTTACCGGTGATAAGCAACCAGACTGTTGCCCCCAAGAATAGAAGGGGCTGTGTGTGTGTGTTTGGTGTAAAAAATAAAAATAAAAAATAAAGATGAGAATTGCACATACACCCAGGAAATGCCCTGTCGCAGGTATACTCAACTACCTGTCTGTGCGAATTATGCATACAAGGCAAATCTTTGAACGTACCCGGGACTAGAGCCAACCGGCCAAACTATAGGTATACGGTATACCCAAGCACTGGATAGCAGGAATTACTCTCATACCCACCAGCTGTTTGGCTGCCTCTTTCTCTCTCTCTCTCTCTCTCTCTCTCTCTCTCTCTCGGACACACACACACCTGATGGTCGGTGAAAGTCCGCCGAAACAGTCTGGTACAGTCGTGCTTTTTTTAAGTGTATAGCGAATATGACAACACACACACACACACACACACACACACACACACGCACACACACACACACACAGACCTTTGCGGAAAAAGGCCGCTGGTTTTGAGAGTAATTTGTGACAAATGGTCGTTGGGTATACTATCACAAATGGTCGTTGGGTATACTATCGAGTTTGCTGGTCCTGAATTGCGTGCCTGGGACCAGGTGCAACCATAAGACGGCACAGGGGAAAGGCGAACAGAGTCCCGGGTACAGATACAAGACGGGCGTTTTCAACAGGCACACAGGCAATTCCCATCTAAAGTGCGTACAACTGCAATCCCCCTCCCTTTTCCCAAAAAAAGAGAACTGGTCCCAGGCCAGGAAAGTGCAGCCTGCTTTTATACAGCCACGTTCTGCGGACAAGGTCTGCCGAACTGATGTTTTTACTAGGGGATGTGGAAGGGTCAAGGATAGAAATAGCCCGGACAAAAATAGCCCGTTCAGAACAACCAGGCCCAGGGGGCAAGGACATAAACAGGGGCAACAGGGGAAGCTAGGAAGGAAAAGAGCTATCAGGCGGCCACACTGTGCCTGAAGACGCTGTCCCAGCAATAACAACAAGCGCTCAGGCTTTGCCTTCCACATACAGCACAAACATATGCGTGATTTTCACCCTGTAGGGGGTGCTGGACCGGATTTCTTGCAGGTGGTGCTCCCCACCAGGGGGGCTAGCAGGTGCTGCTCTTCCCACCGCCGCTAGCCTACCTGGAGGCGATGTTTCCTCAAAAGAAAAAGAAGAAAAGAAGGGGCCATCTGCACATTCAGGAGCAGTCTAGGTGGTTTGCGTACTTTCCACCCGAAGAACTTCAAAAGCAAGCCTTGTCCACTGCAAACCACGTAGAAAACTGTGCTTTCCCCCTTTTTCAGTGAACACACAGCAATTACCACCCCCCCCACCCCTACCCGCACCAGCCTTTTCCCCTCGTCCACAAGTCTTGGGAGTCCGCACATCCACAAGGGTTAGTGTCCCTGGATGTCACTGTTAACCCCAGGCCATCTATTTCAAGAAGGTCTTTGGATAATTTCAGGGAAGAAACAAGTGACAGGGTCTTTCTTAAAGGAAAAGGACAAATGGCTATGCGTGTGCTGTCCAGCCAAGGCAATAGGGAATAAGGCAACTTGAGTTGGAGAGCCGTGTGATGGGCGACCATCTCGCACGGTTCAGAGAGCACTTGTTACGACTGTCCAGGCTCGATTCGTGCCTAGCGGTGGAACTCTAGACTCTATTCCTGTACCCGTAAAAAATGGAGGGCAAATGGCTATGCATGTGCTGTGCAGCCAGAGGCAATAGGGAAGCAGCCAGCCGTTTTATAAGTGCAAGCTCACTGATGCTTCATTAGTACGAACTCAAGGCCAGGCAAAATGGACAACAAATGGCTATGTGCAGCCAGAGCCAATAGGGAAGCAGCCAACCATAAGTGCAAGCCCGCTGATGCGTCATTAGTACGAACTCAAGGCCAGGCTATTGGTGCTATGCTTGTGCTTGGAAACCACCATGAAAGTGGTAGTGGCAGTAGCCAGGGTCATACGTTATGTGCATGAACTTCACCCTACCTTCTTCCCCGGAATACAACACACGGTCATTATAGCTCTATTCGAGGCATCTTTCAGTCTAGACACAGCTGTGATGACCGTCCGTTGTATTCGGGGGAAGAAGGTAGTGCCCCGGCCCTTTTAGTCTACATATGCAAGAAATCTGCTGGTCACAGCTGGGTAAGAAATTACTAAGAGTCAACTTCTGAGTCCTGATACCAGGTGACTGACTCTGGGCCCTAGGTCGTATGACTCTACTATGTGAACGACTTACTTAGTGGAAATGGCACGAACGTGTGATATGCTAGACTGAGGAGATCAACAGATCACCCAAGACCAACACCCCCAAGCAACCCATGTGAAATCCAGAACCAACATACAACACCATGAACAACCCTTGGGTGGTGCGCAGGCAGTGTCTGTAATTGTACCGTGCGTCAGCCCAAGGGAGTGTATGTCCAGCCGTGCGTCAATCTAATGCCCTGCCAGTGCCCATGCGCAAGGTTGCAATTGAGTTTTGAACCCGCACAATGCGCATTTCCAACCGGTGCTCTAACCACTGAGCCACATGATCTA
>BFEA01000039.1:3266419-3288224 GCA_003427395.1 Chara braunii
CTCTCTCTCTCTCTCTCTCTCTCTCTCTCTCTCTCTCTCTCTCTCTCTCTCTCTCTCTCTCTCTCTCTCTCTCTCTCTTACACCGCTTAACAACAACGGATGGTGGAGCGTCCTTCTTCCGTTTGCCCTCCTGCTGCTCCTCCTCTTCCTCCCACTTCTCCTCCTGCTCTCCCCCCGCCGCAGCAATTTCCAAACCCCCGTCCCGCTGCTGCACCGCTTAACAACAACAGATGTTGGATCGTCCTTCTCCCGTTCGCCCTCCTGCTGCTCCTTCCGCTCTTCCTCCTCCTCCTGGTGCTCCGACACAGGGAATGTCGCACGTGGGCCCATTCACATACGGCTGGCGCGGAGCGGAGCTGTGCAGAGCCCGATTTGCACTGGCCTGCCGCAGGACGATAAATCCAGCAATTCCCTGGGCCCGGCGGTGACTTTTCCTCCAGCCTGTTTCCCTGGCCCGACGTGACGCGCGGCACTGTTTTCGGCGCGGGCCTCGCCCCTGCACCGGTTCCCCTACCTGGTTCCACCCCTCCACAGGTTTCCCTTGGGCCCGCAACCGAGCATGTCGGCGGGACCTTTACAATTTTTAGTAGTATAGTGATAAAGATAAAAACTTATACATCAATTGTAACTGGGGCGCTTACCTAACTTCGGTTTATGAAAAAAGTAGAACATAATTAAACATAAAGCATATGAGGATGATCCGGAAATGGTGTCTTGGAGTTAAGTCATCTCTGCCATCCATTCCTCCCGATCCTCTCTTAGCCACTTCCTGCAGAAATCCGTTTTGATCGTAGATATGTCTTTGTGAGTGTGCGTGAGATCCAGCTTAAAGTTTTGCATCATAGTCTGTCATTGTTGAGTGAGTTCTGATTGAATGTGTCGCTTGATTTGTTTGGTTTTTTAATCTCCCTCAATCCTTGCTTCCTCCACACATAGTCTGTCATTGTTGAGTGAGTTCTGAATGAATGTGTCGCTTGATTTGTTTGGTCATTTTCATCTCCCTCAGCCCTTGCTTCCTCCACAACAAGTCTTTTCATCTCCCTCGACCCTTGCTTCCTCCATGACAAGGATACATGTCGGCCACCAGAGCATCCACAAAATGGTACGTCTGCCCGGGCAAAACATGTTCCTAGTAAAGCGGTATCGCCTGCCAGTCCGACGTCATGATACGACAAGGATACATGTCGGCCACCAGAGTATCCAAGAATGGTACGTCTACCCGGGAAAAACATGTTTTCAGTAATGCGATATCGCCTGTCAGTCCTGCGTCCAGACTGTCCTTGGGACAACTTTTTGCCAAATCCTAATCAATGCTCGCAGGCCCATTCTCATACTTCTCAGACAAATCTCAGAAAAAAAAAAAAAGTTCTTTTGTCGAAGCCTGTCCCACCATCGCCATGTAAGAACAGAGGAGGGGGACTGTAAAAAGATGTGTTCGATCGTGTGTAAGGACAGAGGAAGGGCACAATGAAAATATGTGTTTGATTGTTTTCACTCTTTTATGCAATGGGTAGCACTGTCGGCATCTTTTGCACTATGGTGTAGCTCTGCCTTGTTCTTCTTGGTTTGTGTGATCTATCAGCCAATTGTTAATGGGTAGACAACGGTGTGCTATCTGCCACTTAAGTGAGGATATCTTCGTTGGTCAAATTTTACTCTCCAGGAACCATCGAATGGGCTTGAGGAGCTTGTGGCTCCTATCTGCATTTGGATTCCAATGCCAGATGCCCTTGATCCTTGCTTCCTCGACGACAAGGATACATGTTGGTCACCAGAGTATCCACAAAATGTTACGTCTGCCCAGGCAAAACATGTTCTTAGTAAAGTTGTATCGCTCGTTAGTCCCACGTCCAAACACGACAAGGATACATGTCGGCCACCAGAGTATCCAAAAATGGTACGTCTGCCCGGGAAAAACATGTTCTCAGTAAAGCGGTATCGCCCGCCAGTCCCGCGTTCAGACTGTCCTGGGGATAACTTGTTGCCAAATCCTAATCAATGTTGGCAGGCCCATTCTCATACTCCTCAGAGAAATCTCAGAAAAAAAATAAAATTAAATTGTCGAATCTTATCCCACCATCACCATGTAAGAACAAAGGAGGGGGACTGTACAAAGATGTATTCGATCGTTTGTAAGGACAAAGGAGGGGCACAGTGGAAATATGTGCTTGATTGTTTTCGCTCTTTTATGCAATGGGTAGCACTGCCGGTATCTTTTGCACTGTGGCGTAGCTCTGCCTTGTTCTTCTTGGTTTGTGTGATCTATCAACCAGTTGTTTGTGGGTAGACAGCGGTGTGCTATCTGCCACTAAAGTGAGGATATCTTCGTTGGTCGGATTTTACTCTCCAGGAACCATCGAATGGGCTTGAGGACCTTGTGGCTCCTATCTGCATTTCGATTCCAATGTCGGATGTCACGAAGTTACTCTCACCCTATGATTATGAAGATTGGGTCTACCTGCAAAGAACTCGGCATAGTCCAGCACGGTCTTACATGTACAGTCCTCGCAGTGTGATTATCAGACAACGCTGACTTTCCTTAAACCACCCGGCCCTCGAGACCTAGACAGGGTGGGGTGAAGCAGGAGCAACATTCTCAAGTTGGTCAGTGGTAGGCCAAATAGCCTGCAGCCCCAATGTTTTATATTTCCTTCATCAAATCGCGCCAACTACTGTGGATGTGATAAGGGCACCTCCGGAGGGTGGGATGCACTGGCCCGATGCGGCAATCTATTTGCGGGGAGTAGCACTACGATCTGGGTCCACTATCCCACGATTTACCATTGCAAACATAACAATCGAAGGAGAGTGTGTCCATCAGGCACTTTCACCCCGTGAGGTACCTGAAAAGCATGTTGAAGTAGCCTGGACAGGACGGATTCCGGACATACAATGTAAAGGCCGGATTCCGGACATACGGAGGTTACAGTCTCTCTTGGAACGACCCCGAAGATCGGTTAGTCATTGGCTTTCCTGACAATCTTTTGTAAGACCACCTTCCCTACCCATCCTCACGTCAAGTGCATCCCTATTCCCACTATCCTACCTCAGTGTCAGTGTCAATCACTATCACTCAGGACCATCACCTTATCATAGAGGGTGACTTGGACCACCCACGCCGTACTTAGGGTCAGTCATTCAAACAGGGTTAATTACGATAACCCTAGAACATTGGGATGAGGTTGCACTGGGAGTCAGTGCTTGTTATATCAAATTCGCACTATGGGTTTTGTCAGAAATGTTTGATGCTTCTTGGGGTTTTCTGTTTGATATTCTGCTTGTGGTTTTGTTAATTATGTGACAAAAAGTGACCACAGTTAACATAACCACAGTCAGAGTATCAAACAGAAAACCCCAAGAAGCATCAAACATATCTGACAAAATCCATGATGCGAATTTCATATAACAAGCACAGGCTCCCAGTGCAACCTCATCCCAATGTTCTAGGGTTATCGCAATTAACCCTGTCTCAATGAATGATCCTAAGTGCAGCCTTTCTGACAAAATTTATGTTGCGAATTTGATATAACAAGCAATGCCTCTCAGTGCAACCTGATACTCTGATTGTGGTTATGTTAATTGTGTGACAGAAGTGACCACAATTAACATAACCACAGTTAGAGTATCAAACAGAAAACCCCAAGAAGCATCAAACATTCTGACAAAATCCATGGTGCGAATTTGATATAACAAGCACTGGCTCCCAGTGCAACCTCATCCCAATGATCTAGGGTTATCGTAATTAACCTTGTCTGAATGGTCGACCCTAAGTACGACCCTTCTGACAAAATCCATGGAGCGAATTTGATATAATAAGCACTGGCTTCCAGTGCAACTTGATTCCAATCTTCTAGGGTTATCGTAATTAACCCTGTCTGAATGGCCGACCCTAGGTACGGCCTAGTACCCAGAAGCGAAGATGCAATGTTTTAGGGTTATCGTAATTAACCATGTCTGAATGGTTGACCCTAAGTACGACCTGATACCCAGAAGTGAAGATGCAATACTGATGTTTCTAACAGATTCCTTGAGCAAATGCCTATTGGACGCCAACCTCGAAAAAAAACAACAACGAAAAGAGGTGGCCACCGCCCTTGACTCTCGTCACCAACTGCCTATTTGACACCAACCTTGAATGATCGACCCTAAGTACAGCTTGGTAGCTAGAAGCGAAGATGCAATACTAATGCTTCTAACAAATTCTTTAAGCAAATGCCTATCCTTGGAAAAAACAACAACGAAAAGAGGTGGCCACCGCCCTTGACACCCGTCACCAAATGCCAATTTGACACCAACCTCGAAGAAAAAAGACAATGTTCATTATGCTCTTGGCTTAGAAGAGTCTGCCATTAGTGGCTTCCAGATAACGTCTACGATTGCCACTTAAAGCGCAAGGGAAATACAGCCCCACTCACAACTTGTTGACACTCCCACCACATCTGAATCCTCTTGGATTCACAAGCGGTTATCAGGTAGCTGAAAATTCAAGAATGAAAATTATGAAGTGAGAGTTTTGGGCAGTCTGAAAATCTTGAATGGTCTTGAAGTGGTAAAAGGTCCGAAGTCCCTGAAAACCACATGTTTAGGCAGGCTTCATCCTGAAGTGGTGAAGGGTATCCTGAAGTGCTCAAGTGAGAGTTTTGGGCAGTCTGAAAATCCTGAATAATCCTGAAGTGGTGAAAGGTCCAAAGACCATGAAAACCACCCTTCACCACTTCAGGATGCAATCTGCCTAAATAGGTGGTTTTCAGGGTCTTCGGAGCTTTCACCACTTCAGGACCATTCAAGATTTTTAGACATGAATGGTGCTGAAGTGGTGAAAGGTCCGAAAACCGTAAAAACCACCTGTTTATGCAGGCTGGCTGCATCCTGAAGTGGTGAAGGGAGTCCAGAAGTGGTGATGAAAAATACAACTGTTGTTAACCTTCTCTCCTTGGTTTCATACAAAACTATGACAACTGAGATGTCATTTTCATGCCAGGAACTTTCTTGCATCCACCAAATTATGGTGTCCCTAAAGACGCACCATGAATTTTGTCAAAAATGTTTGAATAGTCCAAAAAGCTATGCAGGTTATACTCGAGATGATATACGAAGAGAAATTTATTGATTGCAGTCATGCTTTTCAGCCTGGTAGAGGCTCCACCACAACTCTGACTCTTGTGCGCCTTCATGTAGGATTAAAAAAACATCAAACGTGGGTTATCGAAGGCGGCAGAATTAACCAAAATTTTGACTGGTTATGAAATGACTTTGGGGGGGACTCAATCGAGTGGTATATGCTCACGTATATTAAGAGACATTGGTGATCATCGCCCCCAAGTTGGGGGCAATGCAATTTAAGTAAGAAAAACGAACTACTTTCTTGACTTTAATTAACAACAATTATGTTTGAATTTCAATGTTATTTGCTTCTTTGATGGCTGGAAGTTATTCAAAGGTATGAAAAGTTGGAGGAGGGTGGTTTAGGGTTGGATTGCCCGTGTTTCTCAACGACAAATTATTTTGAAATGGATGGTGTTAGTTTGTCAAATGCTCAAACAACTACTACTTTAGCTTCACATAAATTGTGTTTGTCCACAAAGGGTCGAAGAGAAAGCACTTGGTTGAAACACAGTTTACAGGCAGCGAAGACGGTCGAACCCCCTTGGCAGTAGGAGTCCTCTATGAGAGTGTGGTCGTGCCAGACAAAAAAGACATTGTCCATTGTGCTCTTGGCCCAGAAGAGTCTGCCATTAGTGACTAACGTCTACGATTGCAGCTTGAATCGCAAGGGAAATACATCCCCACTTGCAGCTTGCTGACACTCCGACCAGATATGAATCCTCTTGGAATTATACGAAACCATGACAACTGACATATTATTTCGGATCCATGCCAGAACCTTTCTTGCATCCACAAAATTATGTTGTTCCTAAAGACCCAAAGTGAGTGGCTTGCCGTTTTCTTTCTTTCTTTCTTTCTTTCTTTCTTTCCGTCTCATTAACGAAACATGTGAGATGTGTTGTGTAAAGTCTTTGAGGATCCCAAACAGCTTGGCGGTCGCTGACTAGGGCAAGCGGCCGTACTTTTTAAAGGTTTCCTGTTAATCGAACATTGCTAATACAATTTTTACTGGTTCGGAGCAAACACTTTAAAACCAAGTACGAATAAGTGTGTAGTTGTTCCAGCAAACGACAACGTTTTTTTTCAGAGATCACTCTCTAAGGTACCAATCCCGACCAAAGAACCAAAATAAATCCTCCTCCTACAGGATAAAAAAAATTGGTATTTAATGAAACAAGTGAGATGCGTTGTGTAAAATCTCCGGGCATCCCAAACAGCTCGGCGGTCGCTGGCCAGGGCGAGCGGGCGTACTTTTTTTGTGGTTTTCTGTGTTGCATAAAGTGTCTGAGGATCCCAAACAGCTCGGCGTTTGATGGCTAGGGCAAGCGGATGTACTTTTTTGTGGTTTCCTGCTGATCGGACATTGCTTATACAAGTTTTACTGGTTCCGAGCAAACACTTAAAAACCAAGTACGAATAAGCATGTAGTTGTTCCAACAAACGGGAACATTTTTCTTCAGAGACTATCTAAGGTGACCATCCTGACCAAAGAATGAAAATAAGTGTGTAGTTGTTCCAACAAACGACAACGTTTTTCTTTAGAGATCACTTTCTAAGGTGGCTATCCCGACCAAAGAACCAAAACAGATGTTGAAATAAAACAGGATCTCCTCCTCTTGCAGGGTAAAAAAAAGTGCTATTAAAATTTTTATCAGTTAATAACATAGTAATAGCACTTGCTAATACTGGAAGTGACGATAAAAGCAGAAAAGTTGTATTTAGCACATACCAAACAAATAGAGGTAATCTATGCATGGTCATTCTTGGGCCACGCATGTTAAAAATAGTCGTATTGAAATTGATAGCACCTAATATTGAGGAAACACCCGATAAATGAAGATTAAAAATAGTTAAATCCACAACTCCTTCAGAATGACTGGTTATACCGCTTAAAGGTGGGTAGACCGTTCACCCGGTACCAGCACCTACGTCCACTAAAGCAAAACTTAGAAGAAGTATTAAGAGACATTGATGATCGTTGCCCCCAAATTGGGGACAATGTAATTTAAGTATGAAAAGTTTGACTACTTTCTTGATTTTAATTAACAACAATGTTGTTATTTGTTTCTTTGGTTGCTGGAAGTTCTTCAAAGGTATGAAAAGTTGGAGGACATTGTACCATCCATTCAAGTGTAGTTGAATTTGGCTCAACTACCCAAGGTGCTTGCAGAGCGCGCACTTCACTGGTTAAAGTGAGATAAACAATCACAAAAAAAAACTAAAATTCCTACAACAGAAAGATAAGAGTCAAAACTACTCAGTGCATTTCGTCCGGTATAAGCGTCTGGATAATCCGGAATGCGGCATGGCATGCCCGCTGTCGGGCGCATCGGTCCGGCACCGCACGCTGCGGCGCGGGACTCTCTCGACCGCGTCACGCACGAGTTGAATCACCCTCGTCATAACACGCTAATGGAGCTTCCTTAGGCCGCTCCGGCCGAGTGCGCCAGCCATACCTCTCGCGAGCCCCTACCACAGGATAGGGCCTACGCGAGGCACGACTTACCTCCACCTTACGAGAGTTGTCACCTCCCATCGGTGGACGTATCCCCTCCGAGCTACCAGTCCACAATACAAAGGCTAATCAGTTGCGATCGCAGAGGTGGACCAGCCGAGGGCGATTCTCGTTCGCTGTAGCATAGGGGGTACGCGCGGTAATACGCCTATCGGTCCCGCACGCGAGACGACATCTTGGGGGGCTGAAGTCCCAAGCGCGGCTCGACGTCGGTCGACTAGGACGCATCCCACGCACCACGCGCACATCACTCTACGAACACAAAAATAAAACACACGCACACACGCACACGTATGTACAACGCGACATAACACGAACAACGCGACAACGCTCCTAGCCCCTTGGTAGCCGTCCCATAACTCTCTGATGCGGAAATCGGATAGGCGTCGCGCGTGAGACTTAATATAAAGCCGCGCGGACGCAGGGCTAACTCATATCGACTCGCAATGCAAGCGTACGCAAGCAGTTGCGATGATGGCGTACTATATAGTACCCATACTCACGCGGTTCTCGTTAATCTCGAGGGTCGTATTCAACACTCAAGTGTCGGCTGACACGCGCCTTGAGGGTTAATCTGTCGACGCTGGACAACCGCCATGCGCGGTTAAAGACCACACACCCTCTTCTGCACCCTTATGCAGAGAGGGTGGTACACATGTCCAAAGCCTGTGGTGGTAGTCGTTTCTCGCGGCCTTAGGGGTAGGTCCTCCCCGGGCCTGGGCGAAAGTCAAGGGGTTTGACTTTGACGGCTGCCACGGACTACAACGTCCAACCATAATAATCCCTAACGATTAAAAAAAGACACACACGACGACAAGAAGAGGGGCTAGGGCAAAGGCCCCCCTTGTCTTAAAAGGAGTCGTGACCTTGGAGTACCCTCCCCCCCTACGGTTGGTGCCGGCGGCCTACAATAATCCAAGCGCTGCTGCGCGCGCGCCCGACGATCCCATAACTTTTCGACGCTAGGGCGACGAGACGTCGCGCGCAGGACTCTGATATAAAAGTGCGCGGCCGCAGGCCAATCCTACGCCAACCAATGATGCCAATCATACGTGGTAATCGCGGCTCCGACCTCGCGATATTGAATGGCTGAAGGAACACCTCGCGAGGGGTTACCCCTCACGATATTGAACGGCTGAAGGACGCGCCGTTCGACCCTCGCGACTTTTCCACCTTTCAGGTGAAGTGCCCCGTCGACCAAAATTAAACAGGCTCTATGCGAGGGGGGACTCCTCCCCTTCAAGGCCTAGGGCTTGGGATGTCCTGGACAAGGACCTTGAATCCCGGCCCAGGACCAATGTCCGACCAAGAAAGCCCCAAGACGCAAATAGGCAGAGGGGAGGGTCCTCCCTGTCCCTCGATCCCACTCTTACGCGGTGTTAACATGGCCTCTTAGGCCTTCCGAACACTCATCGTACGTATACCCACGCATACATACAAGGGAAATATGGTTGTGACGGTCACTTCTCCCAGGCACAGTGGGACTCCTCACAACCATGTATACGTATATGGAGTCTCAGGCAGTCCAAATCCCTAAATCCGAATCACAGGACATACATGCAATTACACAAAGAATCAAACGACAAAGCACGCACTACACGGAGTCGACCCCAACCATTCTCTATGCTCATACCCCTTTCGATTTAGCCATAGCCCCAACCACCGATCCAACCAACCTCAATTAAATACTCAGTACCTTTGTTAAATGGCCATTCAATAAAAGTCTGCGTGAAACCCTTAACAAACAGTAAAACCACCAGGGCTAAAGCCTTTTAGGTTGAATATGGAGAGTGAGTTGAAGTTGAGTCGAAGACCGACGAATCGACAACCGACCTGTATTCAGTGATAACAGAAGACGATCCTCAAGAGATCAAGCTGAGTCTAGCCCTCATCTTGAATCAGACATCCCAAAGGACCTGTAGCACAAGATAGGTCAAATGCCCAAGCTAAATCATCAGCATATGGGGGATAAACCTCCATAGCATATTCTCACTCAAAGCTTTTCATCAACTAAGTCCAAGCCTACCTCCATGCCAGTGCCCAAGCAAAGGTAGACTAATGGCAGAATCTCCGCTATTCAGGATGGATTGCCAGAATCGTCACCTATCAAAATATAATCTAACTCCTCTAATTCAAGGAAATTTCGGCAGCGCTTCCCGTAGGAAAAGTGTCTTTTCATAATTTATACAGGCTCGGATATCAAAAGCGGGAGTGCTCTATAACTCTTTGAAAGTCAAATTTTGTCTATCTCTCTGAATTAGCAGAAATGTTGGCAGCATCTCCTTTGGAATTGAGGATTTYCCAGATTTATACCAAGTCGAATTTGAACTCAGCCCCCAACCTTGAGTTCAACTTAGACAAAATATGACTAACTCCCTAGCTTTGCAKAAATTTTGGCAGCAYTCCCSTTAGAAAAGTGTTTTTTCAAAATTTGTACAAGGCTAAGTTTAGAACTTAAGACTAACTTTGACTTATCAAAGTCCAATTTTGTTTAACTCCCTTAAGCAGCAAAAATTTGGGCAGCACTCCCCTTAGAAAATGAGACTTTCCAAATTTTTACTAAGTYAGATATAYAGAAAAGGCAGGCTGAACTTTSACAAGTCAAAATTTGTYTAACTTCTTGAATCTGTAAGAATTTCGGCAGCGCTTCCCGTAAAGAAAGTAGCTTACCAGAATTTATACAGGTCCAAGTTTAATAGCGAGCCTCGGAAAATGCAGAAATCGATCTAAGTAAAATAAAGTCAGCTCAGAGAATGCAGGAGTTGACCTAACTCCTATTGCTCTAGTACGTGGCGAGCCTCTAAGGCAACTACCTGTCTACCTGAAACCCGGACCAAGTAGTAATCTCACTTAGCCACATGCTGGTCAAACCACAAAGGTAARTACCGCCACCATCCCCAAGCCAATCTGAGCAGACAATAGTTCATGACCTTTCARTGAGTTATCCCCTTATACCCAACTTACATAAACCATAGGTCAGGGCACCTGAACTTACAGAGCGCGCTCAACTTAGCCAGGCCTAAAGTCAGAATACCTAAACTTATAGAGCGTTCTGACTTGGCCAGGTATACACAAACAGAGGGCACAACTACTTCTCTYTTCTTTGGGCGTATGACWGGACCACTCTAGTCGCCCTGAATTGTTTCAATAGCCAAGTTGTATATACCTCTCTGAACTTAGTCTTCAAAGGGGGTACAAGGCTGAGCCGCTCAACTTAGAACATTGCTCAGCCTGCCCAAGCTTACCTTCAACTATATCTCTTAGTTTATACTCTCTTCAGTTGTGATAAGCCATAGTCACGCTACCTAAACTTATAGAGCGGCCTGACTAGCCTGTTCTTAATAACATAGTAATATAATATAACCAAGTTATATTAATTGGGTTCCAACATGTGCGAGGCATTGGGTCAGACTACCTAAACTTATAGAGCAGTCTGATCCTCAGCCAGATTCGTTTCTCTCTGGTCCAATCTGTGCGAAGCAGTGGGGCGACTACCTGAACTTATAGAGCGGTCTGTCCCCTGCCAAAATTATTCCCTCAGAAGAAAACAGGAGAAGGGTTGAACCACCTAAACTTATAGAGCGGTTCAGACCTCCTCGTTCAGAACCAAAGAAACTGTGAGAACCCCAAACAGAACAAGGCAACCCAAGGTACCTAAACTTATAGAGCACCTTGGGTTCCTGAAAGTCACTCACAGTCAAACCCCCACAAGTCAGAGCAGCCAGGACACCTAAACTTATAGAGCGTCCTGACCCTCCATGCAACTCACAGCACCAGGTCTCCCCAAACTTATGGGGACATCCCAGCCTCCAGAGCTTCAGGCTACCTAAGCTTATAGAGCGGCCTGAAGCTCCATGCAATCCAAAAATAAACAAAGCGCTGGGCTTCCCCAAACTTAAGGGGACCTCCCCGCCTTAGTGACCCAGTCAATCTGCACACAATACTGCCTTCCTCCCAACCTTCCCTCAGATGCAACCCATTTCATTCGCAATCTGCTTTCAGGCAATCAACAAACTGAAACCGAGATTTGCCCATACATTTTTTTACTTCAGTCTGACTTATGTCCTGAAAGTCAAACTCAAAACCCACTACAGGATCCACACAATGCACTCAGTCAAACGTAGAGAGGTGTATAGGTAGTGGTTATAGTTGGGTTTATAAAGGGAGTCAAGGGATTACCACTCACTTCCCTGCCTCCACGACTCCGCCTGAGTCCCGACAGAGCTCCCACAAACGGTGGGGCAACCTCCCACAGAGGCCTCGGCGCGGACTACGGGCCACACGCCCGCCTGTCGCCTTCCTCTCAGAGCCAAAGGGTCAGACTTAGAGGGAGAAGGATAGAATGAGAAACGTGAGACTCTCAAAATCCAGAAGGGGTATACTCAGACTCGCGCGAGAGGGTCTTTAAGTCTTCACCGCCTGAGGGCCCCCCAATAGCGACCAAACATACCACGCTTGGTCAACTGCGATCTCACCGCCAGCTGCTGACCCCTTTGATGTCCCTTCATATCCGCAACAATAAGCCCCCTCCCTTCTTAATACACGCATCTAGTCACAATCTTCGCGGCCCCAAGTTCAATATGTGGTTTGCTGTTGGTCGACCCGCCGCTGCAGAGCCTAGAAACGATCATCTCTCACTGGTCGGAGCAGTGTGCTCATGTCGGAGCACAACCGCAGCGTCTAGCAGCTGCACACAACAGGAGGATCCAGCCCCGTTTGTAGCAAATGCACAAAGTCCAAAGGTAGTGACAGCATGAGTAACTCCCAATACATCAGTGTGCTCAGCATCCACGCACCTCAAAAAAGGGATACCGCAGCAACCCCGACGTCGAGCAGCATAGGCCCCGACGGTCGCGCGCAGCAACACAAACGCTGCCCCCTTTCAACAGAAAAATTTCGCAAAATTAAATAATCATTCTATAGTAAAATTACATTTTAAATTTTAAATTTTCATTCCATATTTAAAAATGTCTTTCCAATTTTAAAATTTTCCGTCTTACTTGAAAACTTTCCTTCCAAGAATGGGGTATCCCTTCTTATTTGAACTTTATGCTAGAGATGGAATGAATGTCTGGATGAGTTCATGAAATATTTTAATTGGACTGTCATTCTAAGTAAGGATTTTCAGTCATAAATAAGTTAATCCAATCTAAATTAAACGATACTTGTTGTAGTGGAATGAAAGTTTAATTAAAACATTTCATAAACTCGTCCAGACTTTCATTCCATCTTGAACAAATAGATGTAGTTGGAAGGGAGAACTCATATTTAAACGGAAACTTATCAAATAAAACTGAAAATTTTAGAATTTGACAAACATTAAAATGACAATTTATAAATATGAAGGATCTTTTTTTTATGGAATGTTTTTTCAACTTTCATTTCTAATGGGAATTTTTCTGTTGTTCGTCTGACGGGCCACCAACAGCTTAGCGGCAGCGCGAGGCAACCCGTAATAAAAAGCAGCAGTCGGGCACCTGGTATAGTCCGCCAGCCTACAAGGGGCCCCGCTTGGCACAGTAGCTCCCCCCCTTAGTTCATCCCGCACTGCCTACCCCTGTCTCGTAGGCTAGCCACTCATCGGTACCCCACAGTCTAACCCAGCCCTCCGTTCCTGCTCGAACAGATGGCTGTGAGCAGCCGCAAGCAACTCTCCTATCCTATTGGTTGCCAGCGACCCTTCCACTCCACCGGTTGTTAGCACCCTGCTCATACTCGATTAGTTGTAGGCAATCCCCCCCCTTTTTTGCGAATGAATCTGGCCGCAAACCCCGTCCGGATGCACCCCCCCCTTTTCTTGGCTTGCTTCCACCGTCTCCTGCATACTAGTCTTTCWWCTAACCTCCACTCCTACTAACTCTCACCTRAAACCGACGTTACCTTCCCACTCGCCCGACCCGYAAACCCCAGGTTTGCACCTTCGCCYGCCAATTCTCGTCAAAGGCCGAGCGGGCCAAGCGATTCMTGTTCCTACCATAGCCAGCCTTCGCCATACCCCCGGCGCACTTACTTCTTCTAACAGCCTCTATTTTACTAACATTCACCTACAACTAACCCCGTAATCCTACTCGCCCRACCCTAGAACCTATGTCCAGCCCTTTCCCCGGTCGTTTTKGTCAATGAACGAGCGGGACGTGGCTTCTTCTTCTCGTGCCTTCACTCTCTGAATGAGTCCCGCGCGAGAAACCATCCGGATTCATTTTTGTCTYTGTAGYCTTCACCCAGTTCTCTTCCTGCATCCGCCCGCGCTGTCCGTCGCAGCTCCGAATGCCCCCAGCGCAACCAACCTTCCCGGTTCAATCGCCCTTCCTTCTCCCTGCCTTTGTTGTCCTATCCGCCCCGCCGTAGCGCTCTGCCCACGACATTCATCTGATGGTGACGTCACCATCGGCCCCTCCAAAACCGCGCAGTCCGACGGTCTGCTGAATGTCGAACGACCCATTCGGCCGACGGCCTTCTCCCGTTTATACGAGCCACCTCCGACGCCGGGGCCACGCTAGTTTCCTCCGTATCGTTCCAATCTTAACGGATGTCTCGAAGGACTGCGGTCGGGGTGATGCCCCACGGCGATCCCAAAAGTCACTCGGCCTCCCCTACGTCCGGGTTCACGCAGATCTCCTCCGCCTTACTCAGATTCCCTCCCAAGGAGATCTGCCACGGTCATACCCCACTCGCCCCATTCTTCCCGCGTGAACCTGGCCCCTCCTTCGGGGCTTATGCATYAGAACCTTTGCACAGGGGCCAGGCAAATCTCCTCGGTATTGTTTCCCCCGATCTTCCCTGTAGCCGCGTCAGCAAGTTGGCCAGTCCTGCACGACTTTACCCCTGCGGACCCCCCCTTTTGCCCGTACCCGGCCCGTTTCTCGGCCGGGTCTATTCCCGTTTATGAGTGTTCCCTTTTGCACGAAGACCATGCTAATCTCCTTTGTATCATCCCCATCCTTACGGATGTCCCACAGGGCTATCGCCGACGTAACACCTCGCGAGGGTGCTAAAGGTCACTCGGCCTATGTTGCGAGGCTCCACGGGTGCTCCCATTCCACCACCCCCATGGTCTACGGCCTAGGTCCGGAACCAGTGTCGGGGCCCTGGTAATCCAAATAACCAAAATATTTAAAGTAAATCAAAACACGACCCAACATATCACGGGGGGGGGGCTATCGGGAACGAACGGCGGGGCCTACCAACAGCTCCCTGGCCCTGCAAAGCGGGCCCGCGATTGGACTCCCCCAACAAAACTAAGGGGGATAGCCCCGCAGGACCCTCAACCCCTCAGTTTCTYCGGCRTTCCGCTGCTCTTGCGCTGATGCCTGCTGGCCTCGATCCCCACTCCTCCGTCGCAATAGTCCAACACCGTAGTAACYGCCTCGGCCACTCCTTCGGCCCCAATCTACATTCACGGCCCCTAAGCGTCTACGCCGGCCTGCMAGCCTGTGCCCGGGCCATCCCATATGCCTACCGACGCGCCAACCCTACCGCTRGGCCGCGCGCACCGATAAAAAATAAACTTTTGTTCCCTAACCAAGGCCGTAACACGATCCGGGCCGGTCGACTAGACCGGCCGCCTACTTCAACCAGAARAAAATCACACGCGCGTCYCAAAATTGCGCGCCCACATACTCCCTACCGGGACAAGGSAGACCTTTGCCCGCGCGTGGACGACCCTCACATTTCCCGCACGGGCACTCAAAATTCAGGTTAACCAAGCCTTTATGTCACTTGCAAAAACCAGGGCGGATACCCTTATAAGGGTATTCGCGCCGACAGCTTACCGAACCATATTAAGCGACGTCCCCGTCGCTCCGCCAGATCAAAAAGCTATAAATCYATCCACACTCCAAATGCTGACGAGGTTAGAGCCAATCTGATTAGCCGACAGACCCAGGGGTGAGGCCTCCATCAACCCGTGCTTCAYAACTATATGCTGCCAGGATTTCAAGYTGGGTCTCCATTGCCCTGACACCAGGACGCCGGTGTATTAYGCGTCAATACTACARCATAAGTTCCAAAGGCCCTCAAACCATCCTCTTCCCCTYCTGTCCTAGACAACCGCCGGCCWCTCGTTAGGTGTCCCAGTTAGCCTCTTTCTCATAGACAAAGCCATARCTAGGGACGCGGGCTTTGAATGAGACTTGTGAAGGCATTCTTGCCTTCGTTTARCAATTTTCTCACCATTAAACAAAATACATACATATAGCTTATAGCCTCTCTCGGCCTTTTTTGCAGTCTAGTACAAAAACGCCAGGTCTCCATCTAAGCCCACCATAGCCTGGTCGATCGGGTCAGGTCTACGGCCCACCGCATTGTTACCTTAGCGGCGGTATCCTTCCGTTGGTTATACAACGGTAGGTGTTTCTTCTAATAATCAATTAATCAGGATTTTCCAACAGACTCGACTCCTATCCCGCGGAGTAATTTCTCTGGGGCGGGCAACTCCCCTTAAACTCTTACCGCGCGGGCACGCAGCCAGGTTGTGCCGGCCAGCAGCCGTCCACTAGGGGTTACGCCCAAGTGGCACTAAGYTTTACCGTTAGCTCGGTATTCCTCTAAGTATGCCTCAGAATTAGCACAGGTGGTCGGGCGGGGCCTCACAAACAATTCACAGGCTACTGCGGGACTACGCAAGGATCTGAAGGCATTTACCGACCCTCCTATAATAGGCACGRCCTCCTTTGCTCAATCACAAAYAGTCTCCCCGCCGGATCCACAAGGCCGCGGCTCCTGACTTGATCAGAGTCAGTAGTCGCCCATCCTGAGGCATCTCTCGCCMTTTTCAAACATTTCAAACAAACATGGTTCCCTCTCGTCAGACTTTATCAACACAAACAATGCTTCATATATCATTCAATTTTTACCCACCCTTGCTTGGTCAAGGGTGCCTCTCACAAAAGATTTCACGGCCATCCCCTTTTTGTATGGGATGACTCTCCACACAACCTCTTCCAACCACGAAGGGGCTTTGATAACAATACAATTCCCACCTCCCAGAACCATGAGGGGGTGTCTTAATCACTACACAACTCAAACTGAGGGACCATCTTCAGGGTCCTCGTACAACTCAGACAAAGGTGTTTAGTAGGACCAAGCATGCAAATTTATGAATTCATCAATCCCGTAGGATTCTCACAATTTTTCACAAACAGGCTGCACTTCCCCTCCTTATGCTCTGCCCTCTCGTCCGCTTGCAAGCAGACCGCACTAATATATCGGAGGGTAGACAACTTTACAAATTACACAATCATGCCCACGAAATGTAACCTGTACAGCTCTCACACAAAGTCAATCATACATCAGGATAAAGCCACACATGTGAGAGTGGTAGTGGTCGTCACAAGACAAGTCCCATAGAATCTCAATTCATGATACACTAAGGGAGTAGAATGCCTCCCTCAAAACTCAAACACCAACACTCAACTCAAACTATGTCCATCTGAGCATGGTTCCCAACCCCACTGTACACCCCCGGAACACGCTCGGGGACACAACATTTACTCAAAATCTAAGGGGTGCCTAACTCCCCCGTCTCACCTAACTAGGGAAACTCATACCCAAGTCTCTTTCAACTCAAGTAGTCTCCGCACCGCGAAATAAAAAATGGACTGAGTAGCCCCATGTGTCCTACGGCCAACCCTCATGCCCTAAGTCGTAGCCTCAAGGAAAACACAATCAACTATGTATATACGAGCAGGCAGGGACTCATCCTACCACCTCTAGAGTATGCACACATCTAGGAGCCCCTCAACCAACTAAACATATGTACACCTCCAACCTTCCCTCTGTGTGCCAATTAATCTGACCCTACTGACGCATAGATAGAYCAGCCCCTACTTACACAATTCCTCCTGGTTCTGCCTATACAACTGAGCCCTGCCCCCGTCCGGAGCTCGCTCTACTATCCTGCCCTGCCTGTCCGGAGCTCGCTCTACTACTCCGCAACTCGCCCCTCGGCCTTATCCTCGAGGAGTTCTGGGCAGTCCACGGCTCTATGCCCTTTCTCCTTGCACCAAAAACAGGAGGTGTCGTGCCACCTGGCAGTCTTCTTTTTTCTCCCCTGCGAACTCGATGTCGAAGGCGTCCCCTTGGTCTCAGTAGTTACCTCATGACACGAGGACAATCCCATATGGCCTTGAGGTCGAGGCTCCATAGCCTCAGCATTCTCACCCCCTCGTGCGGCTGTGCTCAGTGGCCTGCAGTCTGGCATATCCAACTCTCGGGGACCCTCCTCATGAGGCCCCTCTGTCACCACCACCTCATCCCCACATGCTCCTGACGGTTGAGAGCCCCCCATGGCGGTGGGCTCACTCATGACCTCTTGCTGCTGCTGTTGCCGCGAGTCAGGCCCTCCTGAGTCCGTCCCCGTGGCCCAGGAGCCCAACTCTGCCCTCAACTCTCCCAACCTCGGGGCATGCTCTGGAGCGTCGAGTCTCTGAGGCCCCTCCTGCGGCGTGCCTATCCCCATGGCTGCCGCCAGCTCATGCAAACGCGAACCTTTCCTCTCGGTGGACATAGCCATAAGCGACTCCTGCGCGCCACCCTCCTCCTCGACTGCGTCCAAGGGCACCTCCTCCATTGGCTCGGCCTGTCGAGGGACCTCCACTGCTACTCCTTGACTCGGCGAAGCCTGCATCCCTYGGCCCTGGCCATCGGCAMCAGCTCGCTCCGCGTGGCTAGCCTCCCAGGCTGCCGAGAGCCTATCCACAGCGGYCGCTATCTCCCCAAATCTCCTCTCCCACTCMACCTCTCTGGCCTGGCTCCTCGCCCTCTCCTCGGCAAGCTGAGTAGTCAGGTGCTCCACCTCCAACTCTCTGACCCGAAGCTCATTGCTGAGTAGATTATACTACTGGAAGGATGTAACTGTCGTCTCGCATACCCTCCGATCCATGCGCTCAATCGCCTGTCTGGTCGCTCGTCGAGCAGGGACGAAAGTCGGCCTTAGTGATCCGATGGTACCGAGTGGAAGGGCCGGTGCTCAAATGATAAAAGTTACTCTAGGRATAACAGGCTGATCTTCCCCAAGAGTTAACATCGACGGGAAGGTTTGGCACCTCAAATCGGGGCAATCGTCCAGTAATGGGAAAATAAAGTAGAAAATTTGGCTATATGTTGGGACATCCGTAGTTTCTAATCAAAAACATAAGTAACAATAGCGTAGGAAATGAATTGAATGAATTCGGATTATCAGCAGGGAAGTTTCTTCAAGATACCCCTCAACGACCACATGCCGCGGAGAACCCCAAGTCCCCCATCTCCCTCAGCTCACCCGTCTCCTCGTCCGCCTGTCCTGCCTCTCGTGACCTCTGGCGGGCTGCATCCCTCTGGCTCTCATACCTAGCCCACAACTCGTCGATCCTCTGCTCGATCGTCTTGGGCTCGACCGGCGGTGTCGGCTCTATTCCTGCTGCCTCCATCTCAGCCTGCCTCGCATGTATTTCATCCTGACGGACCCGCACTCGGGCGGACTTCTCTTCGGGGGTCTCTCTCGGGGTTCTTCTCACTCGCGGCCCCTGACCCTCTGGAATTGACGCCTCCGCCCCCATCCCCTCGCTCGTGCATGGCACTGCTGGCGGTAACTCCGCTGGAATGGACTCCTCGATAACTGGGCTCTTGGTCACGTGCATGGCCGATGGCAAGTCAAGGGGCGCCTCCAACCTCGCTCTCTCACACACTCCCTGACCCTCCGCCTTTGCCTCCTGCTCAGGCATAGCAGTGGCCTCAGGGGGAGACTCCGGAATCTCCTCGCTGTCCGGCTCAGGAATCCCCTCTGGCCATGAATGTTGTGCTGGCTCTGGAACTGGGGAGCATGGAGGGGTATCGTCTCCGACCGTGATCACCTCCTCACCCTGAGGTCGTACCTGATCCGGCTGCTCGGCTGCCATCTCAGGATTCAGCGGCTCCTCTCGGTCTTGCCTGCCCGTCTCCGTCTCGAGGTCCAAAGGATCCTCCTGTGGCACATAGTGCGTCGGCTCAACWGAGCCCTCCCCTAACTGTGAGGCCTCCCATCRAGATACATCAAGATGAGTCGCTAAGCTCCGACATGGTGTTTCTCTGCTCCTGCCCTGATGGCAATGGTGAGGGCGGTCTCAGCTCCTCGCTCGTAATCCGCCGAAACTCAACTGCCCGGAGGCCACAAGCCGGGAACGACTCCTCTACCAATGCGGGCCCTGCGGGCTCACCCTCCCGCTGTGCTGGGGCCATTCTCCTCTCTCTGGCCAGCCCCACCTCTCTCGGTGCCGGCTCCTTTGGCCTCTTGCTTCGCCGTCGCCTCTCGATCTTGGGCTTGTGCCTCTCGCGCTCTGGCCGTTTGAACRCCCTCCTGAGCTCGGCCTGACAGTCCTCCCAGTCTCGAGCCCTCTCCCGAATCTATTTGGCCACCGGCCTCTCCGCCCCCCTCGTCCAGATAAGTAGGGCCTGCACCCACTCCTCCCGCGCAATTCCCTGACTCAACATGTAGTGCTCATATGCGGGAATGAAATCCTCCGCGTTCCCCTCCTCCAATCGGATGGGCATGCCATCGCGCCSTCTAGRGGAAGCTTTCAACCTCTRCATCCCGGCCTCCACATCCGGCCAAGTCAGGGCCTCCTCACATATCTGAGCGACCGGCTCCTCAAACCGCCCTATACCCCTCAAGTGGTGGATCCTCTCCGCCACTGACCACCCTCTCTGTGTCGCATGATCCCGATATACGTCCAGGAAAARCTCTATGTTATCATCGTCAAACTCAGGCGTAGGCTCCCTCCTAGGCGGCTCGTGTTGCTCGCCTCTCCCCGCTGCTCCCTGGGGCCCCTGCCGTGGCCGTGTATCCCTTCCGCCCCTCTGCATGACTACCTTCGAAAAGTCAGACCTGCACAACAGGCGAGAGACAGCAACAGGCACACAGCAGGGTCAGCAATTGAGCCCATTGGCTTGGGGAAACCTCACATACATCCCACACTCATCCACCCCAATCTCCCACCTATCTAATCACCTGACATGGGTAACACCTAGGCGAGGCTCTATTCCTAACGAGATCTCAAGGTGCCTTACCTATTCCCTGGCCACGAACTTCTTCAGCCTTGTCCCTGATACCCAGTCCTGCCACCCTGCCCCATCCAGCTCTTCAATTTGGTAGGCCCCAAACTCGCCACACCGCACGATCCTATAGGGCCCYAGCCATCGCTTATCTAGCTTCCTGGACCATTGCTTTTCCAGCAAGGAGTCATACAGCAGTACCACATCCCCAACTTTCAGCGAGTCCTTCCTTATCCGGGYCATCTGGTCCCATCTCATCTTGTCCTCCATACGACTTCTCTCTACCTGACCAGCGGCTTCTCGTAACCTTTCCTCAGCRGCTCCCACCTACCGCGCCCGTATATCGAGCAACTCTTCAAAGGACAGGTTCACTTCCAGGTCCTGGCGCTTCCACGTCTTCATGAAGCTTTCTATGGGAAAGGTGGCATGCCTTMTGTACCATAGAGTGGCCGGCGCATACTTTGTAGTCCTTTTCACTGTAACATTTTCCACGAAGAATGCTGCTCTCAGGAACTTCGGCCACTGGTTAGGCTTCTCCTCAGTCCATTTGGCCAGGAGATTTGTGATGGTACTATGCCCCCTCTCCACAGGTGCGTTCGCCTGGGGGTGCGMGGCAGTAGTATAGTTCGCTACCACACCATACCCCGCAAGCAAGGTCCGCACCTCATTACAAGTGAACTCCGACCCCCGGTCCATCACAAATTCTCTGACAAACGAATAGCGCAGGTAGTACTCTTCAATGCACCTTGCTAAAACTGGGTCAGTCTTTGTACGAATAGCCCGACCGTCCACGAACCCGGTAAGGTTGTCCCGTGCATCGAAGATATAATTACTTCCATCCTCCCCGAGTGGCATGAACAACAGGTCCAGGTGTACGACTGCACCCACTTCCCTTTCCAGCCTGGGGTGCAGAGGCTCCCAGGCCTTTGCGCTGACCTCTGTTGGCAAGGTACACAAGACTGGCAGTACTTGATGACCATAGTCAGCATTCCATCCCAATGGTATAACTCACTTATCTTTGCACACGTGGCACTAACCCCTCTGTGCCCCCCCGCTATACCATCGTGTAAGGCTGCTATGACATCGGTCTGCCGGTTCCTCCCACATACGATCCTCTTGGGGTTTCCAACCGGTCGCTTTATAAACAGGTGGCCATCTCTTACCACGTAGAGATGC
>BFEA01000039.1:3328673-3342356 GCA_003427395.1 Chara braunii
TTCTTCTCCTCCTTCTTCTTCTTCTTCTTCTGATATTTTACTTATTTTTTCCCGCGCTGTCGGTCCTTGCATCCTCTACTTCCACGACACTATGGCGGGCGGTGGCAGCGACGTTGGTGGGGGGAGTGGCAGGTCTGGAAGGACGAGAGGCAAAACGGCAGCAGACAAAGAGAAAGGAAAAGTTGCAGGCACCTCCACTACACCCGCATCGACAGTGACCTCCAAAGACCCCATGCTGGTAATGGACCATTCGCTGCAACACACCCTTTGAACCCCTTGTCAACTCCCCCCCTCCCCACCCCCCATCCCCCAACACACATGCCTTTCACAAGTTTCTCTGCGGATTTGGGCTCCTCTCAGCGAGCGCACTCCAATCCCATCTTAAAAAAAAAATAAAAAATTCCTGGAATGTTTTTTGGCTCGTCTGGTTTTGTCGGGCGGACCTCCCCCGGTCCGTCTGGCCCCGTCCGTCAGGCCCGGTCCGTCTGGATCGGGCGTCGGCTTAACCCAGGTCTTTTCAAAATTTATATGAGCTCGAATATAAAAACTAAATATTCTCTAATTCTGAAAAGTCAAAATTTATCTAACTCCCTGAATTAGTAAAAATTTGGGCAGCACTCCCTTTAGAAAATGAGACTTCCCAGATTTATACTAAGTCCGATACGAACTCAAAACAAAAACTTGAGTTCGACTAAGACAAAATTCAACTAACTCCTTAAATTTGTAAAAATTTTGGCAGCACCCCCTTTAGAAAAGTGTTATCCCAAAATGTATACAAAGCTAAGTTCATTATCAAAATTAACCTTGACTTCTAAAGGTCCAATTTTGTCTAACTCCCTGCATTAGTAAAAATTTGGGCAACACTCTCTTTACAAAATGAGACTTTCCAGATTTTTACTAAGCCATACATAAATTTTAGACAAGGTGAACTTTGAAAAAATAAAATCTGACTAACTCCTTGGTTTTGTAGAATTTTCGGCAGCGCTTCTCGTAGAGAAAGTGACTTACCAAGATTTATACAAGACCAAGTATAATAAATGATCCCATAAAATGCAAAAATTGATCTAAGTAAAATAAACTTAGCTTAGAAAATGTAGGAATTGAAACTAACTCCTATGGCTTTAGCACGTGGCGAACATCTAAAACAACTACCTATCAAACTGAAACTCAAACTAAGTAGTGATCTTACTCAGTCACATGCAAGTCAAACCACAAAGGTAAGTACTCTCACCAGCCCGAAGTCAACTTGGTCAAACAATAGTTCATAGTCTTTCAATGATTTATCTCTTATACCCAACTTACATAAGGCGTAAAGCTAGACCACCCAATCTTATAGGAACCTGTCTAGCTCAGCCATAGAGTATACACAAACACAGGGCATTACAAACTTTCTCTTTTCTTAGGCATATGACTAGGCTATCCAACCTAGTCGCTCTGAAATGTTTAAGTATCCAAATTATATATAATTATATGCACTTAGTATTTTAAGGTAGCATATAATTGAACCAGTCATCTTAGATCGAGATTCCGCCTGCCCCTTCTTACCTCAATTTTATTCTTAATTCATACTCTCTTCAGTTAATGATAAAGTATAGTCAGACCATCCAATCTTATGGAAAAATGTCTTACTAGCCTGTTCATAATTAAAGTAGTATAGAAATATAAACAAATTTATCTTTTTGGTTCTAGCATGTGCGTGGCTCCAGACTAGACCACCCAATCTTATGAGAACCTGTCCAGTCCTTTGCCTGAATTCCCTCTTGGAATACAACAAGACAGAGTCAAGGTCATCCAATCTTATGAAAAAATGCTTGGTCCCTGGAAGTCAAACAAAAACAGCCCCTGCAAGTCAAAGCAACCAGACCACCCAATCTTATGGGAACCGGTCTGGTCCTTCAGGCAATCGGAAATAAACATAGCACTAGGCCCATCAATCTTATGGAGACTCTCCCAGCCTTTAGTTGACCCAGTCAAGCACAAACAATACATCCTTCCTCCCATCTTTCCCCCAGATGGAACCCTTTTTTACAATCTGCTTTCAGTCAGACAACAAAATTGAAACTGCAACTTATACAATCATTTTTTTTATTAAGTCTGATTTATCCTGAAAGTCAAACATAAAGTCCAAGTAGGGATGCATGCAGTATAGTCAGTCAACCACAACAAGAAGTACAAATATGGGCTATAATCAGGTTTATAGAGGGAAAGCAATGACTACCTCTCAGTTTCCTGCCTCCATAACTCCTCCTCCGACAGCGCTCCCGCAATCGGTAGGCTGACTCCCCACAGAGCCTTGTTGTTGTCCTACGGGTTGCAATACCGCCTGCCGCTTTCCTCTCGTAACCAGGATTAAACTTAGAGTAAAAAGGATAGAAGGAGGGGTTTCAGACTCTCGAGATACAAGAGAGGGACTGACTCAACTTGCAGGAGAGGGTCTTATGATCTTCATCACCTGAGGGCCCCACAATGGCGACCAGGACGCAGCAGCAACTCGGTCAAAATTGAAGTCAACCTCTAATTGTAGACTCCCCGGTGACTCTCCCACTTGCAGTAATAGACCTTCACCTTTCAAAGATCTCAGCCTCTCCGCAAAGCTTCAAAGCTCGAACTGCATTGGTCCCAGCCTCAGACTACAGGCTGTGGAAAAAAGACAGTTCCCCTTATTCCAGTAGTGAGGCAACAACGTAATCCAGCTGGCTATGCAACAGGCGGAGTGCAAGTAGATGCTGGTTGATGCTCTTGCCAAGCCCCAACAATTGTTCGTACAGCGGCTGGACTCATGCTACTCTACCTGGTATGCGGCGCATCACATCGATCAACTGGTAAGTCTGCGGCCTTCTTGGATGGTCTACTGTTTCCACCGCTCAGATAATGCAAACATCCTACAGCCTGTAGGTAAGTTTGCAGTCTGAACGGTTCACCGGTTAATAGGTAAAATTTGCAGCTCTTCCCAAATTGCCCTTCCCCAACCTTCAGACACGACGTGCACGGCCAGCAGGAATTTTGCAACCCCTTGTGGCTGGTCTTATCCTGCCTCACTTCGCTAGGACGAGCAATGCCCGGACCTCAAGGCAAAACTGCAGTTACTCAGGTCAACAGAGTCGGCAGTTCACCGACCCACAGGTATGCACTCTGATCATCGCCCGTTTAGCCTCTCGGTTTGACTGATTGTGAAACACTCTGGCTACTCGGCAACCATCCGAGTCCCGCAAGTGTGACTCCCCAAGTTGCAGGTGAACTTCCCTGCGGATGCTAGTTCCAACTGCAGGGAGTGATTCAACCACACATCTCGACTTTTGACTCCTCTCGCACTTCCTGCCTATCAGGTAAGTCCTCAGTCCTCAGATATGCCTCTGCTGTTTTGGCTGGACAGTTGGCTTGACTATAGACAGGCTAGCAGGCAGCCTCCACTCTGTATCCATCTAGCGTTCTCCTACAGACACGAGGTATGAAAAAGAGTGAAACCCCCATAAGAGCACGGAAACGTACATTGTCCCTCTTATAAACAGGTATCCCGGATGAACCTTCCGCCGAAACGAGGTAAGACGCATCGGCTTCTCACTAACCGTGACCTCCCTTCCGAGCGCAGCTCCCGCTGTCCCCTCTGAACAGACGGCAACCCCGATCGAAATCTTTTACAAGGCTAATCTTCCAAGAATAATCCCAAATCCCCGCTCATCATCCATGCTCGTCAGAGACGACTGGAAACGACCGAGTTAACGCATCTTTATTCCTATCTGATTTTTTTATCCCCCTCTCTTCCTACTTCTCCCTACTCTAACTTAAGTCCTGTTTTAACTACAAGTTCGGGCTTGCCAGCCCTTGAAACCCCTACGTTGACTCTCCTTTCGGCCGATTTAGTTGACTTACGCGTGCACAGTCTCTTTTCCGCTGCGCCTCGGTCGCCTTTTTTTTTTACCATCTCTGCACAGTCCACAGTCTTCGTAGCGCCGACATCACGGCTCTAGCGCAGATTCTGACTTCACAATTCGGTTCGCCCGGGGTGATAACTCCGAATTCACTTCTTTCCTCGCCAAGTTTCATTGAGGGCTCACTAAGTTGCACAACTTCCTCTCCCATCATACTCGAATTACCTTCCGCCATCTTCAGCTTCGCTTCCCAACGCACTTAGCGCGTTTCTCAGTTTGAATACATTTGCCTCTCTCCTCTCCCTACCCAACACCACTCATGCGCTAATCCAGAGAGTCCGCCAATGTGCCGCTCACTATAGACGGCAGGAGGTTGGGTACTAAAGTCCGGAATTCCGCTCGAAGGGTTTATCTACTTACCTGCCCTCTTCGCCTCGAAAACAATATGCAACGCCGAGGTCCGCGGGCTCTGCCCCGGTCGTTGGGGTGATCTGTTTTCGTTACAACGAATAGGAGGGTTCGGGCCTTGCTGCAAGGTCAGTCGTACGCACCATGGCTAAAACAAGCCCCCGATACACGCCCTTAAGGCACTAATCAAAATTCGAGTATGAAACTTAAAACCCATACTAGGCAGGAACTCCATGCGGGCAACCCCTATGACTTATTTTGTTGTGTGCCCCTTTCCACAGTATCTTGGGCTGCCCTGATCCCAGGTGCAGCCGCGACTGTCGGGTCTCAGTGGCACGTTGACACTCAAATCCCCCAATAGCAAACCGCAGACAATAAGTCGGTCGTGCACAATGGCCTACACCATCCAGGCTGAGCCTCACCGCTTTTGCAAGCTAATCACCCACTACCTCGTATGTATGTCAACCACCCTTAGTCCTGTGTCGCGACCAGTCAAAAAGGTAACTTCTGAAAATAATAATCATAGTAATATTAAGTAAGTGGAACAACTTCAGCCCTGCGACAACAAAAATCGTGGGAGATAGCCTCATCAGGTCCTCCGCGTTATCCTGATAATCTTGTGCCGCCGCCGCTCAGTCCCGATCCCTGAATCTCCTTGTTTGAAAGTCTGACGCCGATAAGGGGTGGGGGACGATGAGAAAGGGAGGCGCAACTATTGGAAATATGCTCGGTCTTTGCGTTAGTCGGACCCCCACCGGCGGCCCCAACCCATTTCTGACTACTGCTGTTGGGGCGGGGGGCAACATGATTTACCTCATTTACGAGGCCCTATCCTTGAAGGGTTCCCCTCTATATAGTCTTAGGAGTAGTGGTAGGAAGGTAGTGAAAAGCAAAAAAAGAATTTGAGAGAAGAACCTAGAAAAGGAAAATAAAAAATTCTCCATCCCAAACCACTGGTTATGAGACAGATAGCACACCTGGCCCCACAATCCCCACCGGAGGTAAACCCGCTGAGATGGCTAGATGACAGATATTGGAAGGTCCCGAGGGGTCGGTGGGGCGATCTGTGGCTACGACTAATCAAAACCTGGAGAAAACTCCCCCCCCCCCGACCGCCCTCCCCCGGACAGGTGGGAGGAAGTGGCAAGACAACCCCTCTTTGGAAACCGTTGGATCACCGACTCACACAGCCAAATCTTCTGCAGTTCAGACTCACCATGGAAGGGTTGGGTCAAGAATGAAATTACCAGAGTAGGGGATCTTTGGGACGACCTCCGGAAAGATTGGAAAACAGCGGAACAAATGCAAGGACTCCTCCGCTACTGCCTTCCCTCTGGCCTGGCTCCACATCCTGCGCAAGGGCCCACAATTGCAAGAGGGGGACTGGGTCACTACCAATGACCCCACTCAATGGGTGGGTCTTGTTCACCAGGTGCGATCAGAGGATGCCCTGGTGGAGGGATACCAAGTGGGAAGGGACGGGCGGTTGATAGGCGGCGCAGACCCCTTTATATGGGTTTCCAAAACCCGACTCCATCGAGTGAGAGTATACGGCGAGGGGGCAGGGCAAAGAGTCTTCAGACCCGAGACCCCGCTGAGTGAGCTCCCCCTAGACCCGGTGGAGTGGGTGTGGAACCCGCCAGCCCACCCCAGACCACACGGTTTAAAGTCTGTGCCCCTCTGGAATATGACAATTAAAACCTCCTATCGCAAGCTCAGAATTAAAAAAGCGGTGAGGGATACGGCCCGGGACCGCTGGCAGCGGCACTTGAACATAGACAGACAACTGTTGGCGCCCATCCGATGGTTCAGGGACTGCAAATGCGGGTCAGCTAAGATTACATCTTTACAATGGCAAATCATACACCACTGTCTCTCTACCAACAGCTGGCTGATAGACCACACCCACTTGGAACAGCAAGGGCGAGCACTACCTTGGTGCCCTCGGTGTCTTCTCACCTTCCCAACACGGAAGAGAGAAGAAACAATAGAACATATTTTTCTCCAATGCCCGGTGGCGGTAGCGACCTCGAGATGGTGGGAGCGAGTATGGCGACTCATGGTCCTGGGACAAACATGGCCATGGGAATGGAGGGCGATTCTGCTGGGCCACTGTCCGGACCTCCAAAGCCAGACCTTCGCATGAAACATGTTCCACCTGGGACGACGAGCAATCATGTGGGTCATCTGGTGGCAATGCTGTGCCCTGGCCATGGATAAGGTGATGGTGGATGGGGAAGAAAAAAAGGAATACCTCAAACAGCAATTCCGATTGGAACTGTCTCGGCTGTGGGCAGCAACAAAACAGACATTAGACTCCCTTCATCAACCACAAGACATCGCATCAGGGATTAGGAATGGTTGGGGGAGGGGTGGGTCGCGGAGGTGGTTTGGTCCGGCCCTTGGGATACACAGCGCCAGCTGGAAAACGATCCGGCCGGAGCAAGACCTCACCGGGACTACCGCCTAGTGTTTAAGGACTGGACCGCGATCAGCCCAGATATCCCTCTACGCCCCGCAGAAGACTTCGCAGATCCATTCCCACCCCATCACCAAGCAATAGAAGAATGAGTGGGATAGTCCATTTTTTTATTCTTTCTCTTCATATTGAAATCAGAACACTATGCAATCCAACTTTCGGCTCTGGTCCGATCAGGTCATTCATCTTTGACAGGCAGGAGCCGGGGAACGGCGGGAGTACCCACTGGTGCCCCCTGGTGATTCTCCCCTCGGCCCCCGGCGGTGCGGCAGGAAGAGGCAGGACRATAATGATTTGGTACGGGACGCTAGACCYRGTTTCCAGCTCTGAGGCATCACTAGCAACATGGACAGCGGAGGGAGTTAGCAGAGACTGTAGATATCTGGTGCCAAAAGTAGGGTGAAGAGGCTCCCCCCCTGCTCAGTCAATCCCCTGTTCTCCAGGGCAATCAATGCTGGCAGGTCCTGCTTGCAGACTTTCTAAGACATTCTGGATCATTGTATCATAATCACAAGGGACGCTGGACCTATTTTCCAGCAGGTGATGCTCCCCACCAATAGATGGAGCCTATCCCCTGGTGCTAGCAGTGTCTGCTCTTACCAGCACTGCTAGCACTGGAGGGACAGTTTAAAAAAAAAAAAAAAAAAAAAAAAAAAGGAAAAAAAAAAAGAAAAGATTACTCTCCTGAGCTGGGCGTATGGGGATCCCAGTTCCAATTAGGGCTCTGCCCCCACTTTCCCAAAAATCTTTGGCACACCCATTTCTCGCACGTACTCGTATTCCTTTCAGAAAGTCACGTCAGGCATGAAGTTGTTTGTCACACTGTCATCATTTCTTTTGCTTATCCTTCTACTAAATTTGTTCTGCATTCCAACCTGGAACTCCACCCCATCTTTTCTAAAATCCTTGGCACACCCCCGCCTTTTGCACTTTCTTGGGAGTACATCCCACTCCGACAGGAAAGCAGCATTGGGTGTGAGGTTGCCCATCACAATCTTGGCAAGGAGAGAGAGTCAGGGAAATGGAAACAGAATGGGCTTGTGGTTGGTTCTGAATAGCAAACAAGTGGGGATGGGCACCTGACTATCTGGGGGACATAGCCAGAGAAGTCCCCCCTGTCCCAGACAGCAGGAATGACAGCCAACGGGTGCAGAACAAGACCTTGACTGCAGAAGGCAACAACTAAGGGCAGAACAAGACCTTGACTGCAGAGGGCAGCAACTGAGGGCAGAGCGGAGTGGGTAAGAGGGCAATCTTGACGAAACAGTACATCATTAAAAGTGACGCCATTGTGCTGGAAACCGGGTCCAGCGTCCCATATCCAATCTACTCTCCCCTACCAAAACTGCAGCAGGGTCGGGTATTGGCGGGAGAAACCCTGGGGGGCACCACTCCCCTAGCCTCTGCCATCCACCTACTATCCTCATGGCGCCTAGTGTGTCTTGTACTCTGTAATAGCATATGTTTGAGAAAGGCTAAGATAACAGCCAATGCAGAAATAGACAGAAACGTGCTGCACAAACGTTAGCTGAAATGTTTTTTCGAAAGTTATTTTCCTCAGTGAGAGTGACGCTACAGTGCTGGAACCCGGGTCCAGCATCCCATACCTGATCTATGTGTCCTTTTTTTTGCTGGAAACCGGGTCCAGCGTCCCTTAATTACATTTTTATAAGCGGTACATTTTAAGAGTGGCGCCTTTGCGCTGGAACTGGGTCCAGCCTCCCATTCAGTCCACTATACCATACCAATTTTGCAGCAGGCTCGGATATTGGGGGGGACCCACTGTGGGCCACCAGTGGAGCCTCCCCCAACCCCGGCCCCTGCCAACCACCTGCTCTCCTTCTGGCGCCTCTTTATTTTTTAAACTATCTGAAAAAGTTGGGATAAACAGTACATTGCCAATGCTGGAAACCGGGTTCAGCGTCCCATATTTGTGTTGTTCATCCAACCAATCCGGCGCCTCTCTGTCTATGGAACTATCAGAAAGGCTGAGGCAGACAGTACATTGCCAAGGCTGGAAACCGGGACCAGCGTCCGATATCAGTGCTGTTCATCCAACCAGTCCTGCAGTGTGTCCATATGCTGCTGTCCCTCTACTAACCATTAGACTGGGCTTGCATTGGGCGGGACAGAATAGACAGAGGTGAGCAGAGATGAACAGGGATAAACGGGGATAGACAACCAGAGAAGGAATAAAAGAGGGCAGAGGTCGGAAGAGAGCAGAAGGGAGCAGGAGAGGAGACCACAGAAAAGGAGGGCAGGATCAAGTAGCCAGAAGGTAGACCGAAAAAATCAGAACGAAGATAACTGAGCCGGGCCGGTTTCACCGGACTGGGTTACTGTGAGCATGGGGGGAGGACCTCTTCCAGTGCCAGTGGGTGGGGGGGAGGGCTGTCTCTTATACACATCTAGATGTGTATAAGAGACAGGTCGGAAGAGAGCAGAAGGGAGCAGGAGAGGAGACCACAGAAAAGGAGGGCAGGATCAAGTAGCCAGAAAGTAGACCGAAAAAATCAGAACGAAGATAACTGAGCCGGGCCGGTTTCACCGGACTGGGTTACTGTGAGCATGGGGGGAGGACCTCTTCCAGTGCCAGTGGGTGGGGGGGAAGGGGTCTGCAAATTCTTGAGCCGGGCGTAACCTCTCGCCGGGATCGAGGTTTGTCCAYTCATGGAAGATCAGCTGRTAATCTCTTGCTATCTCCGTCCGGTGTCCTTCTTGCAGCTCTCCTCCCTGCTGGCAATTCTCAGACCATCTTACCTCCGCCACCCATCCTTTTCTTTCCCCTCCCAACCAATCCTGACTGAATCGGGAGATGATCCTGTTGATGTCAGGTCGGGAATTCATTTGGTCAAGTTTGTCTCTGGCCGCCTTCCACTGGGCAGCAATTTCATGTTGGACTAATAGGCGTAACTGTTCTATGACTTCTCCTTTTTCAACCCGTGCCCCTTCCATTTCCAAAATGCAACGTTTCCACCAGATGACCCGTAGGACCGCCCGCCTGCCCAAATGAAACATGTTCTCCTCAAATGTGTCTCCCCGAATCGGGAGGTAATGACCTAGTAATATAGCCCTCCACTCCCATGGCCATTCTGCACCGGGGACAATGTGTCGCCAGATCCTGTCCCAAACCCTCCAGAGCAAAACCGAACCCGGGCATTGGAGGAAGATGTGTTCAATTGTTTCGGCCCTTTTCCTCCCCGGGTAACCCAAGAGACAACTATGGCACCAGGGTAATGCCCGGCCTTGCTGCTCCAAACGGGTGTGATTTATCAACTAGTTGTTTGTTGGCAAGCATCGGTGTGCTATTTGCCACTGAAGGGCCGAGATCTTAGCGGGTTTATTCCTAAGTTGTGTGAACCAACGGATCGGTTTGAGAAAGTCCCGGTCCACGTTGAGATGACGATGCCACCTGTCCTCAGCCGTCTCCCGCAGTCTTCGTTTGAGACGGAGCATACGATAGGCTGATTTGGTTTTTAGATTGTAAAGTGTTAGTTGTTTTGTCGGCCCTTGTCTAGTCGTGGCTCCCTGGGACCAATGCCACTCGTCGGGGTCAAAAGGGAGATCCTCAATCGGGGTTGTTGGGCGGTAGGCACATCGTCCTCTGCCATTGTCCAGAACTCTGATGCGATATATGTTCGTTCTGTCCGTCYAGATAAAAGGRTCCTGGCTGCCCCGTARAGTRCCATCTTTTTGGACGGRGAAAATCTCARTTAGGGTCTRTGTTGGGTCTACAATGTGTACTTTTCCTATCTCCTCCTTATGATCGGGCAGGCAAACCCAGTCTCCTTCTCTCAATTGAGGCCCTTTTCGAAGGATGCTATACCATTGGAGAGGRAAAYTTTCAATGAGTTCGTTTAGCGCYGATTCCGTGAGATGGCAGTAACGTAGCCATGCCCGCATCCTTTCTGTACTCTTCCAACATCTTGCCTCTGTATCCCACAGATCCCCTACCCTGCTAGCACCATGTTTAACCCAACCTTTCCAGGGAGCATCTGAGCTGCATCTTACCTGGCCCAAGGCATCTGTAATCAATCGATTCCCAAACAGCGGTTGTCTGAAGACTTCTTCCCATCGCTCTGGATTGGGTCGGTCGGGCGGCGGGAGCTTCCTCCATGTGCGAAGTAAGCGCAACCAATGTGTGCTCGCGGGGTTCTCATTCTTATCTTTCCTTGGAAGCCTCCAGTATCTGTCTTGTAGCCATACCAGGGGGTCAATCTCCGGGGGGGCTTCCGGTGCTAGGGCAGCGATTTGCGTCAGAGCCAGGGGGGGCCAGGGGGAGGACGAAGAAAAGATAATGTGCTGAAGCCAGCGAAGCGTAAGGGCTTGGGATTGAGTGGCCGGGTCCACAATTCCTAGTCCTCCTCTGGTCTAAGGCTGGATCACGGAGTCCCAAGCAACTCGACTAATTGCGTGGGGGGTATTACTGTCCCCTCTCCAAAGGAAAGCTGCTAGCTGCTGTTTTAGTGACCTGAGCCCCCCGTCGCTCATGGGCCATATAATCGATTTGTACCAAAGCGTGGCCAAAACCACATTATTAATGACGAGGGCCCGCCCAAATAACAATGTGTGTTTTTTATTCCATTGTTTTAGTTTAGCGTTTGCTGGTCCTGTCAGCCAGTCATCGTTAGTCGTCGGCTTCTCTTTTGTTGTAATGAGGGCTCCTAAAACTCTCAAAGGGTCTTCGAGGGGGAGCCATATGATTTGCGGGTTTTCAGGAGACCTTCCTCCTTGCTGGTGCATCCACCATCCTACCGTCTTCTGCCCCCAATTTACTGCCATATCGGAGAGCCGACAGAACCGGTTCATGAGAGTTTGGATTTCTTCCATGTTACGATCTGTCGCTTCCACCATTATGGTGAGGTCATCAACAAAAAGTGAGCAGATCGGCACTGCCTCCTCCGGGATGTTCGTGATCTTAATGCGAGAGAGGTTCTTATTATGCCTGAGGTTGGCCGAGAGTGCTTCCATTATTACCAAGAAAAGATAGGGTGCAATGGGATCCCCCTGTCTTACAGACCTTTGAAGCTCGAAGGGGGGCGTTATCGACCCGTTGACCTGCACACAGGTGGTGGCGTTATGATGAAGGATCCTAACCCAACGTCGAAAGACTGGTCCAAAGTTCATTCTCTCCAAGCATTTGTCCAGAAATTCCCAGTCAAAGTGGTCGTATGCTTTTTCGAAGTCAATGAATATAATGGCCGCGTTTGCTTTATTCCGTTGGGCTAGTTCGACCACCTCATTGACTAGTAAGATATTTTCTTTTATATTCCTTCCGGTCATGAACCCTGTCTGCGTCGGGTGTATGACGTCTTCCAAGATAGATGCCATACGATGTGCCAGCGCTTTGGCCACCATCTTATAGACTACTGTGAGTAGAGTGATAGGTCTATAATTCCTAATGTTCATTTTGTCGCCTTTTTTGTATAACAGCGATAACACTCCCTTACCCACGATTTCTCCCATTTCCCCGGCATTCCACACCTCCTGATAATACTCCCATAGGTCCGAGCTCAATTCTGGCCACATGATTTTTCAAAATTCCTTGGGGAATCCGTCTATGCCGGGGGTTTTTTCCTCTTTCATTTGGAGGAGTGCTGTCCATATTTCGTTTTTAGACAGGGTTTTCTCCAACTGTTCTCGTTGTTGTGGGGAGAGGTGTCGATCCCTTGGTGCTAAAAACTCCTCCAGTTCCCTGTCCCTTTTTTCCTTTTGAGAGGGCGGGATCTGGGATGTGTATCGCTGTTTGAAAAAGGTCCTAGTAATTAGTGTACAGTGTGCTGTGTCAGTAGCTATGATTCTGTCATTGTTTGGGTCAAAAAGGGCTTCTATGACTGTACGTCTAGCCCGTGCTGTGGCCATGGAGAAGAAATGGGTGTCCATGGTAACTTCCTAAGTAAATTTGGTCATTTTTTCCCGAATTCTAATTCCTTGCCATCTATGTAGTGCGTATTGTAAAAGGCGGTCCTTAATATCTTGGATAGTGGTAGTGAGAGATTGTGAATCTGCCTGTTGTTCCAGGCTTATTAGTTCCTTGTGTGTAGACATTTCTTGCTGTTGTCGTTGGGCTGCCTTGGCTTTGGAGAGATCCTTGCATTTTTTTGCTAGATAGATTAGTCCATTATTAAACCATGTTAGGTGTGAGTCGAACAAATGCTTTTGTTAACGCCAGAAGTTCCATTCGCCACGGATCATCTGTGTGAAGGTTGAATCTTTAAGAAGGGAGGTGTTTAGCTTATAAAAGCCAGGACCCTGATCTGGCTTTTTCCTCGTTGTCAGTATAATTCCACATGTCTTATGGTCTAGTCCTGGGTTTGGGCTTCACGGGAGAATCAGTGACCAGCGCAATGCTCCTTCTAGGTCGTTAGAGATAAGGATGAGGTCAATGCTAGATTTGGACAGGCGTGCCGGGTCGCTATCCCTTACGCATGTAAACGAAAGCGCCTGAGGGTGTAATCGGCGAAAGGAGTCGAAGATGGAAAGTGTTTCATAAAGTTCGGCTATCATTCGTACGTCTTCCATTGCGGCGAAGGAAGGGGATTCTTGGTCATTCCATCTGTCTAAGGTCCTGTCGGGGGTAGCATTAAAGTCCCCTACTATGACTAGGGGGATGCCTTCCGGTACTTGTGTGGCCAACTTCCCCAGAAATTCCCTTCGTTCGCCGACGGTGCTGGGTGAGTAGATATAGAGTATGCATAGTAGCTCCAGTTCCAGCATACCGAGGACCGATACCCATCGTCCTTCTTCCTCATCTACGACCTAGTGAACTGGCTGAAATCTGGAGTCCGGAGGGACCCAGATTGCTACTCCTGCTGAACCTGGTCTGGGTGCGTGGGCCCTGAAGGCTGTGTGAGGCCAAACCATCTTATGTGCTCTGTTATGCTCCGGGGTGTCTTGTAGGTGAGTTTCCTGGACGCAGGTTACGTC
>BFEA01000039.1:3362938-3375528 GCA_003427395.1 Chara braunii
AGGAGGAGGACAAGGAGGATAGAGGTGGGGAGATCGAGCGAAGGGAACAACCAAGGCAGGAGGGACCGCCGAGCTTGGGCTTGGACGAGGCATCTTCTGGTACTGTGGAAGCATTGCAGCAGCCGTCGCCCCCGACGTCGCAGCAGAAGCAGCAGCAGGAGGAGGAGGAGGAGAGAGGTGGAGAGGTCGATGCAGCAGTGGACGAATGTGAACAATACATTGTTGCCTCAGAGTCTCCGTCCCAATCTAGTGGGCCTGGATCTCCTGCTGCCTCGGCTGCTGACATTCTTGCTATCGGCCCTCCTTCTAGTGCTGCTATTGCTGTTTCTCCGGTAGCGGGTCATCTCCAACAGCTTGCAGAGAGAGTTCCCTTCTCCATGACGGTGGCACGTGAGACGAACCCCGATGATAGCATGTGTTTGCAAGCATATCCTGCTTCTTCTGGAGCTGGAGTGGGGGGAAGCATGCCTCTCGCTCACGGAATGGCTGTGCCGATTGACATTGGTGAGAGGCTGATGGAGGCTGTTGAGCCGGAAGACGATGGACGAGGATTTCCGAGTGCGGTTGTTGGTGTAGAGGAGGCATCTTCCGCACTGCTGCAAGATGACAGAGCAGTAGAGCTGATGGGGATCCAGGCGGGGGTGGCAAAGTCTGCGGGTGGTTCCCCACGGCGGGATCCTGGCATGTCATTTCTAGAGTGCAACTCTGCACAGGATCCTGTCTGGGGGAGTGAATGGACAACCACAACTTCTCCTTTGGTTGCGTCCCGAGATGGGATCTCCCCCTCAGTCTCCTCGGATCCGTTTGTCGCACAACCTGTTGTGCGACAACCTGCAGCTGCCGAAGGCTTTTCTTCCGAGGAGGATGAGGGGGCGGCAGCGTTGCTTTCCGCTTCGGAATCTGCGCTGGGAGAGGCGGTAATTCCGCCTCGTTCCGGTCGATGGCGCGACAGTGGCGGGCAATCGTCGGTGGGGGATGCGCAAGCAGTCGCCTTTGCCCCACACGTGGCAGAGGATCAGACCATTGCAGATAATCCTGACGACGACGTGGACTTAACGGTTACCTCCACGGTGGCAGAAGCGCTGCCCGGGGTCGAGACAGAGCTATTGGCCCAGGGGACGGATGAGGAACAGCTTGTGCGTGTTCCTGGAAGGTTTGAGAGGGAGGTGTCTACCAGCACTGGAGGTAGTTTTCCCTTGCTCGCGCAGATGTCCGTGGAGTCCGTGGTGGGTGGATCGGGTGGAGTGGTGGTCAGATCTAGCTCGTTCGATGGGAGCTTGCAGTCCGTTGCCGGTGAAGAACACGTGTCGACAGGTCAACCCCTTCATGGGGAGATGCGGGCAGGCGAGCCAACCCTGGAGACGCTGAAAGATCGTCGAGGGAGGGGGGACCATCACGAGCTCCTCCAGGTGGGAGGAGAGACTCTAGCGGAACCCGCATTTGTTGAGGTGCGGGGCCTGCGGAGTCCCGAGGCCAAGGCCCAAGCTTCTCGAACGGAGGAAGGCACGGAAGCATTCTTATTGAGTGCCCCTTCGAGTCCCGATGGGGGGAGGAGAGTGCTGGGAGCAACTGTTGATCGCCTGTTGGCCACCCCGTCGGTGGAGGGGTCCAGTACAAGATCTGTGGACTTGGCAGCTTTCGCTCGTCCCGAAGATCGTGGACTAGCCTCGGGGGACACCGGGTCTGCTCTTCGTCCCAACCCCGGCGATGCATCCTCAGATCGGGGTCGGGATCCAATCCAGCATTTGCACCCATTCCTGAAGCAGCAGTTACATCTTGTGACATCTGGATTGGGCGTGGAGGTGGGCTATGCTCCCGAGACATTCGCTGAGCCAGAGTCTCCCGATCCCGAGTCTCTCACCGTAGAAGAGCTGCTGGCAGGCGCGGATGCGGGGGAGAAAAGGTTCCCCGTGTCATGGGAGAAGCAGCAGGGTCATGTTGAAACAACTCTTAGCTTAGCTGAATCGTCAATGGTGAGCGTAGATCCGTTGGGTCAGGCAGAACCAATCAGCGGAGGACATTTGGTCAGCAGTGTGGCTGCAGTCTATGCCCCGGAGTTTTCTGTGGAAGGCCGACTGGAGGAGGAGAAAGAGGAGGCGGAGGAGGACGGTGAGGAGGAGGAGGAGGAGGGGGGGGATCACGGGGAAGGGAGGCGGTCTAAGACCAAGCCACCGGTTTTTGTGGTGACCCCTTCCTTCGAACCGCCTCTAGGGGCGCTCACTGGAGTGGAGTGCCGGTTGGAGTTGGGAGAACTGGACTCTGTCATCTGGTCCCTGCCGGAATCGATGGAGGATGGCATTTGGCACAGGAGTCGGCTGATTGAGTCCATGACAGAAGCGGAGCTATCGTCGACCACAGGACTTGATGCTGCAGCCGTCTTGTCCTTGCAGAAACTCTTCGGTTCTTCAACAGAGGCTGAGGTTGACAGACTTGGCATAGCTGCAGGGTACACGGACGAATCTCTGCCTCCCGATCCGGCTGAGGAATTCCTACCACGCATTGAGATGTTGGAGAGAGCAGCGGAGCCACCTCTCGAGCAAGGACAGGTTGAGGGAAGCCGCTGCCCATCTGAATGGATTCGTTCTCTCCAGATATCGTCGTCAGAGCCCGCGCAAGCATTGCTCGTGCCGCCTCAATATGCATCGCCTTTCAGCGAGGTGTGCCCTATAATCGAGTCGTACTCCTTGAGAGGACAGGTACGTGAGTGGAGCCAGCCACCTTTCTCGACTTTGCTTCTGAGTAGACCCTGCATGTCGCTCGAGTGTGGCTGCTTCTTCGAAGTTCACCCTGCATGTCGCTCGAGCATGGCTGCTTGTTAGAACCTTCTTGTCTGCCTGCTTGCCGGACTCCATGGTTGCCTGTTTGCCTGGCTGCTTGCCTGCACGCTCCTGCCTGCTTGCTTGCCTGCTTGCTTGCCTGGCTGTTTTCCTTGTCGCCTGCCTTCCTGCTTGCCTTCCTACTTGCCCGCCTGCTTTCCTGGCTGCTTTTCTGCCTGCTTGCCTACCTGGTTTCCTGGGTGCTTGCTGCCCGTCTGCTTGCCTGCCTTCTTGCTTGCCTTCCTGTTTGCCTGCCTGCTTGCTTGCCTGACTGCTTGCCTGACTGCCTGACTGCCTGCTTGCCTGCTTGCCTGCTTGCCTGCTTGCCTGCTTGCCTGCTTGCCTGCTTGCCTGCTTACCTGCTTGCCTGCTTTCCTGCTTGCCTGCTTGCCTGCTTGCCTGCTTGCCTGCTTGCCTGCCTACTTGCTTGTCTGTTTGCTTGCCTGCTTTCGATTGCTGGCTTGGGCCTCTTCTGCTTGGGAGAGTTTGCTTGTTCCTTTGTCGATTCTTTTTCTTTTATCTTTTTGCGTTCCTCCTAATTGCCCCCTGCTCAGTTGATGTGGTCCATATGTGGGGAAATAGTACCGAGATACATACAGCAAGAACAACTGCGCTCAATCCTGTGAGGAAGGGAGTCAATCATTTTGTTTATCTTCACTCCAATCCCCTTAACCGTCGCCATACAATCCCTTCCCCCCCCCTCTTGTTGTGTTACAAGCTATAGTACTCCAGCACACTTCTCCGTGCCCACAGAACATGGGCACCCTCAGAGTTTGTAATATACCCTCCATCCCAGTCCCATCCTGCTCGGGAGGTTCATTCAAACTAATAATCCTGTCGACACCGTGGTTTGGGTACAGGGGGCGAAAGACCTCTAAGGGTGTACTCTCACTACCGGTAGGACTCTGGATGCCACTACGCAAAGATACTTAGGGGATCCCCAACGTGAGTATGCCCTAATGCAAAGGAACAGCAGGCAGTTTGAAAATCATAGCACTGAACATGGTTGGGAGAAAACTGCGATGACGGTCTTACACACAGTGACTACTATTTTAGTATTTTCCCATGAATACAGTGCACGGTCATCATAGCTGTATCTAGACAGAAAGTTGACCCAAATGCAGCTATAATGACGGTGTGTATAGTACGGGAGAACAAAGGAGTTGGGGGAAACAACGAAATTTTATGGTTCATACATTCTATTCAAACAATCAAAATGGAAATGTCATTACGACATGATCTAAACGAGACATTTGCCATGGGAGATTAGTGCTATAATGCTATTGTTATTATTATTTCGTTATAATAACAACATGCATCTGTTTTTTTTTTCTTTTTATTTTTTGGAACAAAGTGATTCTTAATAGAGACTGGGAAACCGTTAGGACTGTTCCCTCCTCTGCCCCCCCCGGGCGCCCCCCCCTCTCCTCCTGCTAAGGGGTCGACGCTCTCAAACCCCAGCTTATTCCAAGACGACCAAATGGCTGTACTATTATTGTACTGAAAGTAAAAATAAAACATGGTAGCTTGTAGGGGAAGCAGACCTGCCAAGGCCAAGCCCGAGAGGGAAGGGAAGCAGACGGAGGCAGAAAGGGTGTCTATGTTTTTACACAAGTCTAGATCTTCTTGGGTATACTCTTCAACTGAATCAAATATGAGGTCATTATAAATTTCAGGTCACGTACAGGTATGAGCGGCATGACTCTGCGTTCCACTGGGTGCGACCGTATGCCTGCAGGCTACTACCGTCTTCACCCGAATAGAATGCCTGGTCATTATAGCCATATCTGGACTAGAAAATTGCACCAAATACCGCTATAATGACCGGGCGTTCTATTCGGGTGAAGACAGTAGTCACTGTCATTTACATATTCGCTGGTATAGGCTTATCTACCCCTAGAACTGTAGGCTAACGAGTTCCAGTGAAGCTCTCTCTCTCTGCTAATTGCTAATCTAGGAATCTGTAAGAGGATCACTGATGTTTATTCTACCAGTAGACCTCGGTTACCAGCCTTATATCATCCTTACTAGGATGAGCAGAGTAGACTAAGGGATGGCCTGCACATGGGCAGAGTACTCTGATGTGCATGGGAGACTATTGCCGGTAATCCCTGATAGTTTACTCTGATTGGGCAGAGCAGACTGAGTGGATGACCTGCACATTAGTATGGTTAAGAACCTGGAATTGCCAGTCAGCACTGCCACATCCTGGCTGCTGATCTGATGATTCTGATCTGCTATAGGAGCCTATTATAGGAGCCTGTTACTGCTGAACCCTGACAGGTTACTTTGATTGGGCATAGAAGAGTGAGAGAGGATGACCTGCACATAGTAACCTGTGGTTAAGAACCTGCGATCAGCAGTCAGCACGGCCACATCCTGACCACTGACCTGATCTGCTGTACGGCACCGTGAACGCTGATCCCTCAGAGTTTACTCTGATTGGGCAGAGCAGACAGAGGGGATGGCCTGCACATAGTAACGTATGGTTTAGAACCTGTGATCGGCAGTTAGCGCTGCCACGTCCTGGCCACTGATCTGATCTGCTATAGGCGCATATGGCAACTGATCTGCAAAGACTCCCGTCAACATCAAGTAATTTGGTCCTGCAATGATCCCCCGGGTGTTGTGGTGCAGGCACTGGTGAAGTCACGGTGTCCGAAATGTACGCAATCATAGATGTTCTCGTCTCTTAGTCTGGTCGGGTCTCAGGAAGTGCTACCTTTTCTACCTCCCAGTTTAGATTATCTTTTGATTAATGCCTTGAGGATATTCTATGTGGCTATAGTCCTACCTACTTGCATCCCTCTGCTTTTGTTCGGAGTCTTCAGACTGATTGAGCCCTCTAGTGTATATCTTAGTTCTTGGTTTCCTGTCCTTAGGCTACGTGTGACATGCCAATGATGCACCGACTCTTGACTAACCTCCTCTTGCCACCTGCTTTAGTCGAGGAATATAGTAACTATATAAGTCTATCGTCTGTTTGCTATTGCTTGCAAAGATCGTTGCTATTTACTGTTTACGGCGTCTAGAGCATTCATGTTACCACACCATTTTAATTACCATTCAACTCAAAGTACCGTGATAATCTGAGCTACCATTTTCCCTCCTGCTTTGGTCAAGGAATATAGTAACTATTCCTTGCATGTGAAGTCCGTCGTCTGCTGCTATTGCTTGCAAAGATCGTTGCTATTTACTGTTTATGCAACTTTACAGTATCTAGAGCATTCATCTTACCAACTTACCACACCATTTTTAATTACCATTCAATTCAAAGTACCATGATAATCCGAACTACCATTTTGCCTCCATAGATGGATCATCACTGTTCCCCCTACCTTCTTGCTGTGTGTGGAGCTACTTTCAGATCTGAGCTACTTTCAGATCTGCAGCTTTTTAGTGTAAAGAACCTTGAAGTTGAAGGTTGGCATGCCCTGCGGCGGCGACCAGTATTAGTCCCCACGCAGACCATTCAGATTACCATTTTAAGTGCTGTCAGATTTGATTTATAGCGTATCGGCTTACCGTTGCGATCAGCATTCAAGTTAGGACTATAAGACAATCACCATCGCCCCTGTGCATTTGCTCTCAGATCTGCATTTTAGCTGGATAAGTTATTATTATTATTATTATTATTATTATTATTATTATTATTATTATTATTATTATTATTATTATTATTCCCATTGGTCTCCTTGATATGATACCCCCTTCCTTCTACCTTATGTCCTATCTACACTGACACACTTGAAATGCGTTGTCTTTGTCATCATGGTACGAGTGCAGGTACTGCTATGTTCGTTGGGTGGACGTGCTGGGCATGTCTGGCTCAACTGCACATGCGTGCGGAGCCCTGTACTCGGCAAAACGTCGTGTTAGGTCCAGGTGGGCAGTCATGTCAGTCCTTTCCTTCCCTACCACACTTTCTGCAGTGACGGCCTCTGAGTAGTGAAGAAGGAAAGACGGACTGAAACTGTATGAGAGGATGAGAGCATAGGAAGTGAGGCCTCTGCGCTGGCACCATGATGGCCGTTAATACTAGATACTGGGCAAGTTCTCTCTTCGTCCATCCAAAAATATGTACATGCGACAGTTTCTCTCTCTTTCTCTCTCTTTGTTTTTTTTTGGGGGGGGAGCGCGAGGAGGAGGGCGGGGGCCCTGTTTCTTTTTGTTGGGTCTGTGAATGAGTGGTTTGTTGAATGTATATTCTGCCAAACAGTATGGATTCACGCAATGTCAGGAGAGTTGAACTGAATCACGTTTCTTTGCATTTCAACGTGACACCTCAGGAATTAAAAGCAAAGTGACCATTCGTACGCGCTAAATCAGGGTCTTCGTGGATGTGGAAACGTTCGTGCTACGAGGAGTTTTGAATCAGATGTATCTGTACCAGCAGCATCTAACCCTGATCATCAAACACTGGTCGTGTAACCTTGGTACCTGTTATATACTGGTGTTAAGCTCACTTGTGACCTGTAATCCAGCCAGTAGGGTCTGTGCTCGTGTGAGATATGCGAACGCTTTACCCCTAGTTGCTCTGGAACATACTATGCATGCAGAACTTCCAATTCCGATCCCTGGTTGCGAGTTAATGTAAAGGGGAACTTCTGCCAAAACAGTCCCACATTCGCAAAAGTCCCGAAAGACCCAAAAGGTGAAAGGCCCACAATTTGCTTCCCCTCCCCACCCCTCTCCCTCTTCCTCGTCCTCCTCTTCCTCCTCTTCCTCCTCTTCCTCCTCTTTTTCCTACTCCTCTTCGCCCTCTCGGATCTTCCTCCTCTTTTTCCTACTCCTCTTCGCCCTCTCGGATATGGTTGGATCTTAAACGGTTCAAACCTACTATGATTCTGAACAAATGTATGAGGTCTGTTGCTGTATTTACCAAGTCCTCTTTTTGCATCCGGTAGCTGATATGCGGATGTATGTTGAAAACTCTGGCATGATTTCTGCTTGAGCTCTGTGCGTGTGCAAGAAAATATGCTCGCAACGACTCTCCAGTAGTACTCACCGGCCTCCATGCCGAAGGTCATTTTTCCGGGATCAACTCTGTGGATCGTTCTCAATGCTGATCGAGCTAGAGACAACCCAAGCAACCGGATAAATGTCCTGGAGAAAGTATGAGATGGAACATCATGCTCTGAGTGATTACATCCCAAGGCTGAGGGTTGCCACTGTGGTTGGCCGAGGGTGACCTGTTTGCTTGCTCCAGTTCTGATTATGACACTCGAAGAATCATAACTGAGGGAAAAAGAAAGAAAAGGAAAAGGAGACATGCAAAACAAGCAGAGAAACAAGAACAGCAGTGATCAGGGCGTCATGAACCTCCAACCACCACCTCGGTAAGGAGGGACAGACTGCCAGGTATCCCCTTGCATTGGCGGGAAGAAGGGGACTCAACTCAGAGAGAAGCCGTCACAAAAAGATATCTGGGGATTCTAGGGCCCTTACCCGAACAACATGCATGGACTTGACCATTCATAAATAACCCGCCGCTCCTAGCCGAAGCAGAACATCCAAAAATATGTGCAGAGGGCTCCATAGTCTCCAAAATTAGTGCATGGATGATGGCCTTGTGGATTGCCAAGGAGTGAACAAAAGGTAAACACGAAAGGAGGGATATCAGCGAGTTTATAGGAATATAACCGAAATAAGTTCAAATAACTTTAATAAAGGAGTTGGGGGATAGAAAATTGTGGAAATTATAAAGTGAACTACAGAAACAGAGAGCTTCAAGGAAAGGTGTGGGGGAAGAATAATAATAAACAGAAAAAAGGTCAAGAGAATCGAAGAGATGGCTTGGAAACACTCTGCTGGAGGAACAACAAGCTGGAGAATGAGTGATGATGGGAAGCTGAGTCAGTGTGGAGACGTTTGCGAAAGTCAGAAGTAGTAAGCACAATCCCACATCGATTGAGACTTTTTGAACAGTCCGATCCAACCAGAGCTTTCTTGGAATAATGTGTGCATTGAACTGCATTCTGAGCAGGGTGGAAATGATTCTGTCTGTAATGCACCAAGTGGTCCATTTTGTTTTGCGTCTGTGTACGGGGTAGCCTGACGGGTGGAAATGATTCTGTCTGTAATGCACCAGGTTTTGGATCACGAGGCTGCTTCTATAACACGCGGTGGAATGGGACGGGTGTGGAAGGAGGATGAGGCCCTGCCAAAGCAGCAACGGCAACGGGAACTTCAAGAAGGAGGCTTCTTTGAGCCAAGGTGGGAGATTCTAGAGCCGTCACCGGTGGATGGCGCATTGTGTTCAAATGTGCCCGCTGAGTCGGAGGGCACTATGTTGGCACTGTTGGGCCCGATTGCGGAACTGTTCAGGGTTGACCGCAGAGCGACCCTGGAAGAAAGTATGTTTGCTGACCAGGATCAAAAGGAGGAAAGTGATGATGAGAAGTGGATCCCGGTGCCGGGAACCCTTCCATCACCCCAGTCCACTCCCTTAGACCCAGGCAAGGTGTCTGTCTCCATCCGCTGGCATGCAGAGACTATGGACCCTGTCATTCTTGACCCATTCTCGCTGCTTGGCATTATGGATCACGAGAGCAGTGAGAACTTGCCCATAACAATTTCAGAACCTACAGTCAGAGCTCTTCCACCACCAGAGCCGCTAGTCGTATCAAGTACTGTTGTCGCCACATTGGCGCCACCGGAAGAACCCGCCGAGGATGAGGCCCCAGTTGGGGAGACACTGGAGAGTCAGAAGGCACCAGCGCTTATCCTTGAGGGGTTCACCTTCCCATCAGAGCCAGCAGACTATCCCTCAGTCAATGCTTTCGCAGTTATTGACATGGCAAAGGTGAGTATCATAGAACCAAGATTCGTGCGTACGGACTCGGGAGGTATTGCTTCGGTGGGCAGTGCAGAAGCTGTCTCAGCTGAGAAGGATGTCCACATCAAACGCGAAGGAGGCCCTTCATCCCCTGTAGCACAGGCTGACTTGACAGAAACTGGTTTGCAATTTCGTGAGGAAGGAACCAGAGACAGCACACCTGATGTGTTGGATGGGTTTGAGGTGGTACCTGAAGCTGGCGAGATTCCAAGGGAAGATGCTCAAAAGCTGAAGGGACATCTTCCATTGAAACCTGTGGAGGAGATCGGTGATTTAAGCGATGAGGGTGACGAAGTGGAAATGGTGGGATCTGCGTCCTTGCCTGCCCTTGATGCAGATGTTGTGGAAGTGCATGTTGATGACGAGAAGTTGAGATCAGCTCATCCTGTTGTCATAGCTAAGCCAGCTCAAGAGATTCCAGTTCATCCTTTGGGAAAAGAGTTCGAAGCGGAGGGGAGAGAGGAACCTGCAACACAGCCATCCGATTGTGATGACCGCACTGCCGTGTTGTGCCCTGCGGTGGAACCAAATTTCGAGCCTCATCTTAAGAGGATGTGCAGCTTGGAAATGACGCCCAATCCAGCTTTCCATCCTGCAGAGGCTTCTGTTCTTTGGCATGTTTGGCAAGGAAGAGAGGAGGGGAGTGAGAGCAGAACATTTCCCAAGACAGCAGTTGAAGCCTCTCCGGAGGCATCAGCCATGGCGGCAAAGACGGTCCAGCATGTTCCATATGATGACTCTTATGTTCCAATAAGAAGGGCAACAGTGGAAATACATGTTGGAGATCGTGTTCGTGCATCGGAGGGGCTTAGCGAGCTGGTCAATGAACCTCTTGTAGAGCTGGTGGAAAGTAGTGAGAGGGCTTCTGAACCGCTGTTTGAGGTTTGTTTGCCCCATCAAAAGGAGGCTACTGTAGTGGACACTGTTCCTCGCCCTGCAGCTCATCCGGCAGCTGAGTCTGCAACTCAGCCAGCACCAGATGTGTGGGTTGCTCCTGACACTGAGGGTGAGGCACCGGCGATGGTGATTGGTCCGGTTACAACAATCCTGATGGAGGAGAGAGAGGAGCTTGAGCTCGGTTACGCAAATGGCATCCCAGCAGAGTCAGAAATTGGTGAAGTTGTCCGGAAAGTGGATGCTGAAGTGGTGGACTTTGCCTTATCTCTGGGTCTGGACGAAGAGGGCTGTGAACAATTGCTGAGCAGTGTTCCTTGGTTTGCAGCAGAGGCATTGTTTCCTTCGAAAGGGGTGGAAAGCCATGGATTCATTGCAGATCCTTCTTATGAGCCAGTCCCTGTGCCTGACCACGAGGGTGACGTGGAAATGCTTCCGGCTCAGTCGTTATCAAATGTCGACCTCGAGCTCCTCTACTCTGAGCATACAAAAGCATCAGACATCAGGCAGGGGATGCTGGAAGATTCCTGGTTTTTATCTGCAGTCGCGATTCTTGCTGATTATCCCGGCCTGATAGAGAGGGTCTTCACTCATCGGGAACTGCTGGCTAGTGGGGTTTGCAGATTGCGCTTTTTCAAGAGTGGGAGGTACACAATAATACATCGAACTCCTGTGCATCACCTCAAGTATTACACATGCATGTGCTTTGAGCATCAGCTACTTCTTTACAAGTTCATTGGACTTCATACTAATACTGTGAGATTTGTTGCCCAGAACGATATGTTCTCACACATGCGGTGGATCTTTGTTGCCTCCAAATGAAGAATTAATTCAATTTAATCGCCAAAAAAAGAAAAAGAAGAAGGGGGTGCCCAACCAAGTTACTTTTTCTGTCCAACTGGGACCATGCAGATGGACATGCCTTGCTCAGGCCAGCCCCTGTACAGCTTCTCAGTATCTGGATGAGTGACAAAAGGTGCATGGGGGCATCTGCTTAGTCTAGGCTGAATATGGATGGGATGTGGGTAATGCAGGGAGCCCGAATCTGGATGGAGTTGTGTGGACTATTGTGTTGGCAGGGTTGGCTGTGGGGAAAGCAGGGGAAGGTTGGGCTTTGGAGGGGAGGGGAAGGGTGGGGGGGGGCCTTCTTGGGGGTTGAAAGAGGCTTGGAGGCTGTTGATTGAAATCCCGTTTTGAAATAAAGAATCATAGAAATGCAAGAACTCTTCTCTTTCCATCCGTACTCCATGACCAACACCTACACCGGTGAAATTTCCCTGTAGTAATCCGAAAGGATCCCTGAACCTCCTCTCCGGCCATTGAAAAATGTTTGGTCGATTTTGAATGTGTGGGGCCTTGTAATCCCAGCATCAAAGGTGGACTCGCTGAACCTCCGATGAAACCAGATCCTATCACCAATCAGCTTGGTGATGCATGCCCGGAGTGAATGTCGTCAATGCAAGTCAAAAGGATCACCAACGTGAGGAAAATATATAATGTGACACAGCGGAAGACTCAAATCAGATACAGAAGTCTAACGATGCAGCAAATGACAATGTGGCTCAGATCTGATCTCACATCAAGTGGGGAGGGATCCAGACATAGAAGAAGCTCCCCGCTGAAATCATGCATGGACCAAGGTGGAGAAAGAAGAGGAGGAAGAAGAAGACGGCGACGAAGAAGATAACCCAATGTATGGCAGCGCCTAATAACAATAGTCTCTTCTCCACCTCTCGCTCTGCCTCAATCTCCAACAACCTCCGATGATGAACTCAGATCTCGAATCTGGGAGCTGAGCTCCAGTTACCTCAATTTCCAGTCTCCAATCTCTCTCTTTCTCTCTCTCTCTCTTCTCTCGCTCAAGAGGAGGAAGAAGAAGAGATGGCGGATCAGAAGAGAAACGTGAAAACCTCTCTGTCTCTGTCTCTGTCTCTGTCTCTGTCTCTGTCTCTGTCTCTCTCTGTCTCTCTCTCTTTCTCTCTCTCTCTCTCTCTCTCTCTCTCTCTCTCTCTCTCTCTCTCTCTCTCTCTCTCTCTCTCTCT
>BFEA01000039.1:3422690-3433429 GCA_003427395.1 Chara braunii
TGTGTGTGTGTGTGTGTGTGTGTGTGTGTGTGTGTGTGCTTTTGTGCATGCGTGCGGGTGTGGGTGTCCGTGCGTGCCGGTGTGTGGGTGTGTGGGTGTGCGTGTGCGGGTGTCCGTGCGTGCGTGTGTGTGGGTGTGCGTGTGGGTTTAGTTGTGGGTGCGTGCGTGCCTGCGTGTGGATGTGGATGTGGATGTACGTGTTGATCGGCTCGAACTGCGAGGAGGTGATCAGTTAGCCATTGGCATGTTGGTTCTGGGAAACAGGGCAGGGTTGATGATGATGAAGAGGAGAGAGGGGGGGGGGGGGCGGATGCGGATCCTGCTCAGGACGGTTGAGAAAAATGAGTGAGTCGACGCTGAGACATCAACACGTGTTAGTCGACGCTGAGACATCCACACGTGTTAGTTCTTTTTGCGTTTGTACATCATCCATCGCTGGATCTCCATGGATCTCCGTGGATCTGCTCCCACTCTCTACCCCCCCTCATTGCCCCCCTCATTGCCCCCTCGTTGCCCCCTCATTGCCCCCTCATTGGCCCCCTTTGAGTACTACGTATCTACCCCACATGAATTAATAAGTTTGGTCGTTTGTGGATCATCCATCGCTGGATCTGCTCCCACTCTCTGCCCCCCCTTCGTTGCCCCCCTCATTGCCCCCTTTTGTGTACTACGTATCTACCCCGTATGAATTAATGGGTTTGGTTTTTCCGTCGTTGTGGGTGCAGCATTTCGCAGGAGTGGTCGTCTGCTGCATTCGACACGACATGATGGAGCCCTGGGCAGAGGTGAAGATGCCCTGGACCCTCGTTCCTAGCGGGCAGTGTAGCAGGGCACGAGAGTACTCGGAGGACAGCTCCTCAGATCCGACAAGGGTTTTCCACGTGGAGGTCTCTGAGCCTTCCGAGGTGTATATTGGGCTTCATCAGGAGGATCCTCACCTGTAAGTCCCGCGCGGCGGCACGAAGCGGTAGACAAAAAGAAAACGGGAAGAAAAAGAAAGCATGAAGCTCCATGGGCCCTTTCCTTTCTGCAGCAGCAATCTCCCACTCCATGGCTGTGGGTAGTGCCATGCGTCAGTATTAGTGTCGTTAGGAGACTTAGGACCATGGAAGATTGGTGCCATGTTTGTGCTCGAACCTGGCCGTTTGCAGGACCAGGTTCATGCTGCTTCCTTCCTAAATGCGAACATAAAACAACTGGGGCTGCGGCTCTCCGTGTGTGCGTTGATCTGCGATGCCTTGTTCTTGCTGTGATGTGCAGTTCTGATTTTGAAGCAGAGTACGTACTTCATAGTAGTTTATAGTACTTCATACCATAATTCCCATTTTTGCGATCTCTTTGAATTGGTCCCCCTTACGACTATATTATGTAGAGAGTTTTTCTTTCTCCAATTGCTAATTGCTGGTCGATACAAAGGGGGGAAAATAACAATGCCGCTCAATCAATGAACGATACACACGGTGTCTTAGGGACCGCCAGATATTCGAAAAAAGAAAAAACTTCAAAAAAGTAAGTTCACGTCGAAACGTGTGAACTTTGAAGGCGTATTCAGAGTAGGCTTGTCGTAGGATTTATCTTCGGCATTTACCGTCAAATGATGCGGTGGATGAAATGCGGGCGTGAGGATGACTTCTCTTATTTCGCGTCTGACTTCTTCTCTAAGTATTACGAACTCAGGTGTTGTGGGCCTCGCTCGACCAGGACCACCACTCGCCAAATATGCGAAATGAGAATGAATCTTCTGCTAGAACATGGAAAGATACGCGGCCATAATTTTGTCTTCTGTGCATATGGTGAGTGGTGGAACGAGGCCCTGTGAGTTATGCCCTAAATCGTCTGGAAAATTGTGTGAAAATGAAATTTAACGAACGCAATTTAATGAAGCTTGATGAATGAACGTACGTGAATGGCGTGATTTATTATTTTTTTTTTCACATCTTTTTCTATAAGTAATGCCGGTAGTTTTCATTTCAGAATCTTTGTTTTGCTTTCCTAATGTCATTCCGTGACAATTTATCATTTTTTTGGCGTATTTGATGAAATTTAGATTGGCATTAATATCGTTTTTTTTTTCCCCAAATGAATAACTGAGAACAGATGCACAGAATAAGTCTGCTCTGTTCACGGAAGTGAGGAAACCCTCTTATTACTTCTAAAAATATTTTTTCTTCCGAGAACCGTTGAATGCTGTGTTCAAGTCGGGTATTGCTGCCTCTCCTTTCTCCAATTGACTCTAGGCGAAAAAGATGCAACCTTACTGCGCAGTTCGAGGAGAATGTACCTGGACTATCATCCTGCAATGGTACCGGCCTTCATTGGACTTTTCGCAATGTGGTTGCTGTTGTCGTCTTGATGTGTTGCCTGCACAGGTTGGGTGCGAGAGAAACAGTGAATGTGGGCGTTGGGCTTGTGGACAAGGATGACCATTGGATAGCATGGAAAGAGACGGATGAAGTGACTTGCCTGGTGGAGGCAGCTTTGAGCCCTGGGACATACAAAGTGATCGTGAAGGCACTTGACTTCGACCCTGCGAGAACTTCGACCGCCCGAGCAGATCGGCATGATGTCCCCGATTCCCATTTAGAGTCCGACGTGGGACCACGGCGTTTCATGCTAACCTTCCACTCAACCACTCGTGTTGGTGTGGAGTTGGCCAGTTCACCAGCGGCAACAACAGAGTTGTCTGCACGCGCCCGAATTTCATCGGCTTCCTCTTCCTCCTCTGCCTCCTCATGGGTCAGATTGACAACAACTGAACGCAGTGATATTGTCCCTCCGGAGCCGGCTGCCGTGTTAGCAGGAGTCCTGAAGGAAGCGGGCAAGAAACCTTCACAAGACGAAGATGTCTATGGTCGGAAAGGGGGCGAAGCGACTCTGCCTCCGCCCAGTGAACCTCTCACCAACCGGAACAATCCGCCAGAGACCTCAGGCACCATCGGGAGTCTTCCGGATGCGACCGCGGGAACGGATGGCCACGAAGGAAGTGCGTTGTTCTGCGGGGCCTCCGATTGGTCCATTGTGGAATTCCCTCTTCCCCCGGCGGTTCCGGGGCCATGGACGATGATGGCCTCGTACCAGATGCAGCTTCTGCTCCGTCCAAAGATCGACAGTGAGAGAACGATCGACCCCTTCTCCTTGTCATCGGAGCTGGCGATTGCCTCGCTCGATTTCCGATGGTCAACAGAGCCGGCTACGGAGCCATATGTTCCTATTGCAAAGCGCCCTCCAGAGCGCAAGTGCTTCCAAGAGGCCTCTGCTCTTCCTTTCCAGTCAAACTTTTCCAGCCGGTCTGTGGTACGCCAGGCATCCCCATGCCCTGCCGGGGGTGGAGGGCCCGTTGCTGAAAGCCATCCCATTCCCATTCTCGAACTCCCTCTTCACATCAAGTTTGAACCTTCTAATTGCCGCAAGGTTCCCCCTGTCCAGGTGGTGTCAGCTGGCCAGAGGGAGGCCAGGGACAGGAGCGAGAGTGAGAACAGGCTAGATCTAGGGGCATTGCCAACAAAATGGTTATCTGTGCTGCGTCAGCATCCTGCACGGCAGGAAATACTAGACATGGCTAGACATTCCGGCCTGGTTAATGCCGACATGCCCCAACTGTTGCAGTCACTGCCATGGCAGTCGGCCCATAACTTGCACCCTTCTATCGAGGTCACTACGTACGGAAGGCTGTCGGATGCCAAGTATGATCCGCCCTTGCTTCCTTCTCATGCTGATGTACGATTGCTTTCGGCTGAAGACGTCTTCCCCTCTACGCCTGTACTTTGTCCGACCACAATTCAGGCAGCGGATGTCCGGTTGGGATTGTTATCGGATTCTTGGCTGCTTTCCACTGTGGCGGCAGTTGCCCAGTTCCCAGGCATTCTAGACAAAGTTTTCCTACATGGGAAAGCCACCAAAGATGGTGTCTACAAGCTGCGCTTTTTCAAATCTGGACGGTGAGTTGATGGGGATTGTCTAAAGCGAGCTGGCATTCATACAGAGTTTTTTGTCACTTGAAAATACAATTCATTGGATAATAGATATGAAACTGATAAGAAGTACTACGCTTGATTTTACTAGCCAGAAGCAAGAAAGGTATCGTACCAAGTCCCCCCCCCCCCTCCCCGGGAACAGCAATTTTATTACCATTTAAACGGTTGGAGGCCGGGAATCCCTCCATGTCTCAACCTGAACTACTGGGGCCATTACCCAGCTTCGGCTTTTAAACCAAATCCAATTGCTGTCAACAAAGACCGAAGGACTAGAAACTGAAGTCCCTCACCACCACCTTTCTGCCCCCCCCCGGCGGCGTATATCGAGTTACGGATCCCCGTCCCTCCTTGAAGCCTAAACCCTAGCTTGTCCCCTGCTGGAAACCGGGTCCAGCGCCCCTTACTAATGCTGCTAGCTAAAGATTACCCCTTCTTTTTCTTTTATTTCCATATGGTGGGCTCGTGCGCGGAGGGGATGCAGTGGGTGTCGAGTATCATACCAAGTTCTTAAGCTCGTTTTAATTTCGTATTTAACTCAGAGTCAGCCAGCTCTGTTTTATGTATGTGTGAAGAAAGTGCACTGAAAGTTGTGAAACGATGGAACATGGGACCCAGTTTGGATTCAAGTAGAATATGTTTCTGATGTGCTCTGCATGGCTTTGTGCAAACACTGCTTTAATGAATGGCTGCAGTTGTCTGTACGAGCAGGTATTCTAGTCGCATTTGCATGCTAAAAACCGTAATCTCCATACGGTTTGCATTATGGTTTGCAGGGCATTGTCTGCTGTAGTGCCCATCAAAGTGGCATCCGGTAAGGGGATGGATCATAGTTGCAGCACACTGCTACAGTGCGCGGTGCTGCGCGGGGCGCTGTGCGCCATGCGCAAGAGAGTGGTGCGCATGCACGTGCACGGAAAAAGAAAAAGAAAGAAAAAAGCCGTGCTTGTGTGTGTGTGTGTGTGTGTGTGTGTGTGTGTNGAGAGAGAGAGAGAGAGAGAGAGAGAGAGAGAGAGAGAGAGAGAGAGAGAGAGAGAGAGAGAGAGAGAGAGAGACATGACAGTTACAAGGCACACCTCGAATACATGTGCATATCGTTCAGCCAACTGCCAAGCACAGGATGTCTAGGAGTCTCCTACTACTACATGGCTTTGACAGCAAGGAAAAGCAAATCCAAGGAAGTAGACGTATAAGGCTCGTAGGTTACTGCATACTACAGTGCATAGTATCATCAGTGTTCCACGTTTCGAAGTCTGAATTATTCAGAAGTGTGCAGACGGGCGTGTCTCTGAAGGTGTGTGTGTGTGTGTGTGTGTGTGTGTGTGTGTGTGTGTGTGTGTGTGTGCGTGTGAGAGAGAGAGAGAGAGGACTTAAACTCACTTTCCTTCTCTTTTTCAGAAAGGGGTTTGGCCCTTATCATAATTGTGTGTGCGTGTGTGTATGTGAGAGACAGAGAGAGAGGCCTTAAACCCACTTTCCTTCTCTTTTTCAGAAAGGGGTTTAGCCCTTATCATAATTATATCCACGAGGCAGGGTGTTCCATGACCCCTTGCACTTTTTATTTGGGGGGGGCGGACCACCGGACCACTTTTTTTTTTTTTACACCGCATCGGGTGCGATGTGCAGCGCGCCAGACGTGCGCTGAGCCGCGCACCTCAATGCGCTGCAACTATGGGATGGATACATTATCAGAATTACTACCAGACTACAAGAATGTCATGGCCTTTTTGTTCAAGAAGGCTGGGAAAGTTTCGTAATGACCATGTCACCATTGTCAGACTGTATGCGGACGTGCAGCACTTCAGGTGGATACGATGCTCTTGGCTTGCTGCTCATTCAGACACGTTCTTCCGAGCCCTAGTTGATCCCCGCCGCCCCAGGGGTGGGTTGAACCTGGTTGCAGAGCCCTAAGAAGGGAGGGTTGGAACGGGACATAGGAGGGGCGTCAAGGTAAAAAAAATCCTTGAGCCGTTACTGGCTGGAAACACCTACGGACGCTAGAGTTTTCCTCGGTAAAATGGGGTTGGAAATGAGAGAGAAACAGAACCGTCCAGCCTTTGCTCGACACCCACCCCAGTCCCAGTCCCATCCCCAGCCCTAGCCCCAGCCCTGCCCCCCTCCCTCCAAGCACCTGTGGAACCCATCCCCCATCCCCCATCCCCCATCCCCCCATCCCCCATCCCCCATCCCCCATCCCCCAACCCCAAAACCCCCTTCTCTCTCCTTGCACCTCTCCAGCCCAGACCGCTCCCCCCTGCCTTCATCATTCTACTCGGAAGTCCCTTCGCCTCCTCCCTCCAACCCCTGAATCTCTCCTCCATCCCCACTGCCAACCCCTGGGCGCGTCCCCCGCCCTCAGATTCCCAGGTCCACAAACCCCAAAATACCCCGACTTTCGTCACCCTTGGGAATGTTGCAGCTGCGTCCTGGGGGTTGAATGAAGAGACAGAGACAATGGCTGGCCAATGTGCCCTGATGGTGCACAGCGCACCTTTTTTATAAATATTTTATTTTGATCATTAAAGAACAACGGGTTCCTGGAGGTTTCCGCCTCGCAGTGCTTGATAGCCAGACAATCAGACTCCTGGCCAGGGGGCAACTATCCTGCTCAACTTGCCTGCAAGGGCTGCCACAACCACTGGTGCTGCAACAGTTGAGAGAAACTGACGAGAAGTGGCCGTGCATGTGTGATATTCTGGTGATGCCGAGCTCTGTGCAGGTGGGTGACGATCGCAGTAAGCAGCACGATCCCTTGTCGGGATGGAAAGCCAGCCTTTGGTAAGTGGATCGTGTCACATTGGAGTTCAATGTAATAACGTTGGAGAATACAGAACTGTGTGGTGTGCATTGTGTCCATTGAGAACTGAAACAAGCCCTGCCCATCCTTGTCCTTGACATCAGCACCTACCTCTTAGTAAAACATGTATCCTTTGATTCCTCCTGATGTAGATGTTTAAAAAATAGAAATCATTCCATGAGACGATGTACTTTGCTAGGCATGGATAACGTTGGAGAATACAGAACGATGTGGTGTGCATTGTTTCCATTGAGAACTGAAACAAGCCCTGTTCATCCTTTCCTTGACACCAACACCTAGTAAAATATGTATCCTGGGATTCCTCCTGATGTAGATGTTTCAAAAATAGAAAATCATGCCATGAGACAATGCACTTTGCTAGGCGCGATCGCAGGTGTGATGGGCCTGATGGCGTTGCCATTCTGCCATATCCACTCAGGAACTAAGGGCTGTTGCGTGGATTCAGCATCTCAGTCAGCCATGAAAAGGTCCCCGCCTGCCTTCAGTTCGAAAATGTAGTGGGGCCTTGGAAAAGGCCAATGTGTGCAAAATGGGGGGCCGAGTAGTTGCAGTGTGTGCAGCATCTTTGCAGCATCTCCAACGAACTGGTAGGCGCAGTTAGTTGGAGATGCTGCGCACACTGGCCCTGGGTGCAGCTTCCAGAAGGGTCCTAGGGCGCACACAACTGGGACTGGGCGCAGCCAGGCCAGAGGCTGCTCGGCCTCTCCAGTCAGCACGAAACGCTGAAGGGCGCAGCCTCCAGTACATTCTGGCATTCGGCATGCGGCAACACTGCCCGAGCAGCAGCTTAGCGCGTGCAGCCAGTGGAGGGAGCTGCACGGTGGCAGCGAGAGAGGAGGGGTCAGGCGGCCATAGCCAGGCTGCACTGGACCATAGCTGACTAAGCTGAGCGGTGCTGGGGTAGCGGAAGTCCTTGGAAGGAGAAGGGCTGTCGGGAAGAAGGAGATGAGAGCAGTGTGACAAGGCATGTACCTGCTGTTAATAAAGGCAGGCTGTTCAATCAGTCTTCAAGCGCCATTGGGTGGACTTCATGTGGGACCTGTTGTAGCATCGCAGGCTAGGTCTAGGATTGTCTGTCAGTAGTCTGGACGGATAGCCGCCAGTAGGGAGCTACATTGTTGTTGCACTCACTTTGGTTATGGAGGCGTTGGGAGTGCTTTCGTTATCAAGAGACTCCACTGCTTTGCTCATTTCATGTGGTGTGATCACACTTTGCTCTTTCTGCTTTCAGTTTCGGCCCAACTTTCGGGTCAATGATATCTGGTCTTCAGTGAGATGTTGCAATTTGGTTTGTTGCTGTTGGCATTGCTCATTTCCTTGCACTGTCGTATCAATTCATAGACAGTCGCCCAAATGTCAAACTGGAAGAACATTGCGCATTTCCTTGCACTATCATATCAATTCATCTACAGTCTGGATACAAGGCCACACCAGGTTTCAGGCTTGCTTTTCTTCGCCATGATGTCCAAAGTTTGGCAGTGCTTGTAGGTCGTGCACAGGGCATTTGTTTGTGTCGCATGGAGGTTCACACGAAATTCCAGGACCTGCTTTGCAACCCCTGAAAGGGCTTCCAATTTCCAGTGATGCCATGGTAGCTGGTTTGCTATGGAATAGAGGAATGTTCAGGTAGCAACACTTACATGGGACCATGTAGTGGTGTGTTTATGCAGCACGATAGGACATCTGTTTGTGTGGGCATGGGGGTTCCAATCAAAATTTAGAACGAACTTTGCAATCTCCGGAACTGGAAGCCAGTGGAAGGGCTTCCAATTCCCAACAAAGCCATGGCACCCAATGGCTGGCTTGTGATGGAGGAGAGTGGGCCCTTTTAGCATTGCCATTGTGCAGCTAGTGAAACTACTTCCACTCGATGCTTGTCTCCTTGGCGGTTTGCCTTTGTGCATTGTGCACTACCTTCTTATGTCTATTTCTTTCTGTATCAGTTTGTGGATGAAATTGACCCTTTACTACCACTAGCAATTTGCTCGTGCGTTGAGCCTCATTGCCACCTTTATTATGCTTTCCTTCGTGCACTAGCCGCTATTGTCGGATTCTCTCTCGTCAACATTTTCATTTTTGCATGGGACGCCATGTTCTCAATGTGCATTTCTCTCTGCTTGAACTTCGTGATCTAGGCAACCCAGGTTACGGCTTCACGTGCTGCATCATTTTCATGCTCCCAGCTTTGCCTCTGGCTGTCGCCTCAGTGAATTGGGTGGCTTTAGCTGGCTTACGCTATGTTACGAGGGGAGGGGCCTATTGTGTGCCGGACTCAGGCTGAAGTCACTGCTGCCTGAACAATTTGCAGTGCTAGTCTAGCTAATTGGGTTAATGTGGTGGTCAATTTGACGTCTGCCTTGTGGAATAAATCGCTTACGAAATCTTAAACTCTGCCTTGTGGAATAAATTGCTTACGAAATCTTGAACTCCAGGAGGTTCGGCTGCCGGTGGTTTATGGGTTCCTCTTCTGGAAAAGGCATATGCGAAGCTTCATGGCTCTTATGCAAGGATATGCTCAGGTTCTCCAGCTGATGCGTTGGAAGATCTCACAGGGGCACCATGTGTCAGCTTTGGTTTCTCCACCCCCAAGTTCAAGCGTATGGAAGCAGAGCGAGGTATGTACAAAAAATCCTTGCTTTCACAAACTGCAGTTGGTATAACATGCTATGACGTTACAGTGGATAGGCAGAAAAAACAATCAGAAGGGGCGGCGAGATTCCGTGCTATAAGCTTCCCCAGAATAGAACGCAGGCAAGAGCATGAGGTCCTCTTTTGAAAAAAAATAAATTAAGGGTGGTATGCCGTGGTATAAGCTATTGCCCTGCATTGGTTTTGAGGGAAAAGGCGAAGAGTCCCTCCGTCCTGACTTCTTTGGAAGAAAGGTAAGTTCTTAAGTTCGCTTTGGAAAAGTCGATGGCCACGTGAGATAGACCGTAAATATCAATAGTACAACGATGAAGCACAATTTGCAAGGTGTTACATTTTCAGAGGTTGCAAGAGGCTCAGAGCTTGTTCTTCCAGTCAGTGGCTGCCTGCTCTGACTTCCCGAGAAGAGAGGACGGCTCCTAGCTTAACCTTGACTGGCCTCGAGCTGGGTTGCTTTTACTGTGTTATCATAGACCGGGTTTCAGTTCTCTCCTAAAGTTGTCATTTTGCATCCGCGCCCATGTATACCTTGAGCACATTCCCTCCTGTTTTCTGTTGCTCAAAGGCTGACGCCACTGCTGCTATCTTCAGGTTTTGTGTGCGGGCAACTCCCCTCCTCTTGAGCTGTTTTGCTTCCTTACGTTTGCTGCTGTCTTCTGGTTTCCTTGTTGGCGTGAATCCCTATTGAATTCTTCGGTGTTTTTTTTTTTTTTTGTCGTTGTGATTGATGTGTTTCACTGTAGGTGTGTCCCTCTTGAGTTTGTCTTGTTCGCTGCTGCTGATGTACTTGCATTGTCTGCTGAAACTGTGGAGTCTGTGTCGACCGCAAAGTTAAAGGGTTGGTCGAGTACACTTTTGTCATATTACCTCCCGTTGTGGCGTGGAAACACTGGAAAGTAATCTGAGTACTTTGCACTGACAATCAACGTCCGTCTGCTGCGGTGTGCAGGTTTCTTGCCACTGATGAAAACGTCGCTTGAGGAAGGCTTTGTGGTGGTTGGTTGTGCGACTAGCAGCTGGATAAGAAATGGCAGGAAGCCTGTCAGTTTGTCAAATACGGATGCATTTACTATTACCAAGGTAAACTATCCCTCACACAATGTTAGAGTTGTTATAATTCTGTGAGGGTACGGGTATCCGTGGGCTCCCTGCATGTCATGCACTGCTCAGGTTTTTCCCAAGGTTTTACAATTGTGAGTACTATCCGAGATCATTTTTATTTTTATTTTCCTCCGAGGTCAATTACAAGTCCATGTCTTGTTATTTTTTGAAAACGTAAATGCCGCTTTTTTTTGCGCTCGCGC
>BFEA01000039.1:3452416-3474428 GCA_003427395.1 Chara braunii
GAGAGAGAGAGAGAGAGAGAGAGAGAGAGAGAGAACTGAGCGATACAAGATTGGTTCGCTACGCACCTGCGCTGAAGACATCACCACGGAGAGAGAGAGTTGAGTGATACAAGATTGGTTGTGCGGTCCAAGATGAAGTAGCGGCCATAGCCGCGGAGCTCGGGACACGGAGGAGAGAGGAAGGTGAAGTAGAGAACGGAGGAGAGATCGGAGAAGAAGAAGGAAGGAGGGACAACGAAGGTGAAGACAGACATAGCCAAGGGTGAAMAAAAAAAAAAAAAAAAAAACGGCGAGAAAGGTGGAGCAGGAAGAGAAGGGAGGTTGGCGAGGAAGAAGGTGCCGGCAGCCATAGCCGACCTAGAGGTGACCAGAGGGTTGACCGGAGCGTTGACCGGGGTGTGGCCGCGTTGACCAAGCGTTGACCGGAGCCGTCGACCACGTTTTTGACCAAGCTGGAGTTGGTATAATCTTGCCAAGCCCTTAGCTTATCCCCTCGCCCTATGGATGTGCACTCACCCTATGGTACTTACGGAGTCTGAGTCTGTCTGTCTCTTCTTTCTGCATTTTGTCTCTTCTGTCTAGGTGATAGGACTCCGTGTATGAAGGATAGGGCCTAGTTGACCAAATCCACACGGGCTGAGTAGGGCTAAAGAATGTGTCTGACAACTCGACTGTCCCGAAGGACACAAACCCTCCCAAGGAACGGTACTGACCGACGGGCTTCTCGGTGTGGCACTGTAGGCCCAAAATCCGAGCTGTGGGCTGCACAACGGGCCGTCTAAGTCTTGAGAGAACCTGCTGATCGCGTCGTCCTGTCTGTGAGTTACGGGGGATCTCCTTAAATGCCTCCTGATCAGCAACCGGTTCTGTAGTGACGGTTGTAGTTTAGAGTTTAGGCTAGAGACCATAGCTGACAGGGTTCTATACGGATCATGTGGTCCTTAGATCGAGTCGGTCTTAAGTTAGGGGGAGAGTCTAAGTGGTGAGGAGTGGAACCGTTATTTGGTTGCGCGTCTGTCACCGTGGTAGACACGCGTACAGGAACGAGCACCTCCCCTTATACAGCAGAGCAGGATGCGAAAGCCGCCGCCATCCTGAAAGAGAGAAGAGAGAAGGAGGCCAAGAAGAAGGCCTTGATAGAAGAACAGGCGGCAAAGTTGAAGAAGATTGAGGAGGAGATGGCCAGAGAAAAAGAGGTTAAAGAAAGAAGAAGAGAAGCTCAAAGTGGTAGAAGAGGAGGAAGAGGTACAAGAACCGCCACTGGAAAGGCGAAGGACAAGAGAAAGAGCAGAATCCAGTGGGGTGGAGGAGGATTAATTGGAGAAGAAAATTACGGAATGGGTGGCCAACTTAACCCTGAGAGAAGAGGAAGAAGCGTTGATGTATGTGCCCAGGGAAGAACAAAAGGCGGCCATGAAAGAGTGGGATGCAGAAGAAGACCCACTCATTGGTAAGCTATAGAAGATGAGAAGAGGATGGAGTGGAAGTTCCGGCTGATGAGGGAGAGGAAGAAGAGAATGGAGGCGGCGTGTCAGGCGGCGAAGGAATTGGAAGAGATAAAAAGAAGCAAAGAGACCAGATGGCGTTGCAGGTGGACCTTCTGGGGAAGATGGAGATCATGGCGAGGAGCATAGAGCGCCTGGCACAGGTCCAGGAAGAGCAATATCAGATTGGTAGAAGCCAGGATATAGCCTTACGCTCTATACGCTTGGGGTTTAGAGACTTTGCACGTGAGTTAGTTATGCAGGTTGGCTCCAAGGTGAAGGCCCGTTTAGAGAACACGGAGCGTTATTGCATTGGCGCAATAGAGGGCACCATGTTGGCCGCACCGAAGGAGGAAAAAGCGCGTCCCCGTAGAGAGCCCGTGAAGGTAAAGTTCCCCGACTCCTACAGCGGAAAGAAGGAGGAGAACTTTGACAATTGGCGACAAACATTAAAACGTACGTGCACTTACAGAAAGTTCCCCGACAAACATTAAAACGTACGTGCACTTATAGAGAGCCCGTGAAGGTAAAGTTCCCCGACTCCTACAACGGAAAAAAGGAGGACAACTTTGACAATTGGCGACAAACATTGAAACTTACGTGCACTTACGGCCTGGACCAGCGCGTCTGGCAACAGCGTGTGGACCAGGGGCAGTGCATAAATTGCGGTGACCCTGGCCACATCATCAAATTTTGTCCAAAGTATAGAGAGGCCCGATGGGCTGCCCAAGGATCAAAAGGCAGCCGCCGGTAGGGGTAGCAACTGCCTCTACCATAAGGCCATGTGGGGAAACGAGCGCGAGCCGACAGGAAACTCCCACACCACATGTGCCTACGACAGAGGTTGCAGGTTGGTGCCTAGATAGTTGTCCATAGACTGCTTGTGTCAGAGTCTCTTTAGGCACCTCCCTCACAGTTGTGGCTGATGAGCTGAAGGAGAGAATGTCCGTCTGGGCCAAGATGAAAAAGGAGAGTAGGGGACAGCTAGTTCTAGTAGATGTAGAGATTTTCAGAGGTAGAGTAGGGGCCTTAGTAGATAGTGAGGCCATGCGCAATTATATCAGTAGAAAGGCGCTGCAAAAGTTAAAGTTGGGATTGAAGGTCCATAAATTAGTAGACCCCATAGTGATTATCCTCACAGACAATCGCACGATGCGAGTAGAGGATTATGTAGAGGGAGTCCATGCGTACTTTCGCCTAGAGAAAGATGGGAAGGTGGAGAAAGTTTTCCATTCCCCGATTCTCCTCGTAGAGGACAGCCTTCCTTTTGACATAGTCCTAGGAATGGACCGGGGAGAGGCAGCCGGGCCCACACTCCATTTGAGAGAGCACGTGTGTAGGCTCCCTAGTCCATCAGGCGGGGTCAAGACTGCCCGTCTGTTTCATGTGTGAGGAGCAGGTAACTCTTTGGCACATTGCGGCCTTACCGCTCCTGCATTTGCGAGGCTAGTGAGGGAGCAGCTAGAAGAATAGGTTTTTGTAGCCTATGTTAGACCAGTTACTTGGCCTTAAAGAGGAAAAGCCTATAGATCCCGCTATTGCCAATCTGCTGGGAGAGTACACAGATTTAGCTAAGCCGCCTACAGGGGTAGCCCCGCGGCCCATCCAGCATCACATTGAGATAGAGCCTGGCAGTAGGACTTCTAAAGGAGCAGTGTATAGGATGTCCCCACGAGAGTTGGAGGAGTTGCGCAAGCAGTTAGATGAACTCTTAGAAAGGGGTTAGATTAGGCCTAGTTCGTCTCCATTTGGAGCACCTGTTCTATTTGTCCCAAAGAAGGAGGGAGAGCTTAGAATGTGCATTGACTATAGGGGTCTCAACGCTATCACAGTGAAGAATGCGGAGCCACTGCCCCGAATAGATGATCTCTTAGATCGGGTGCAGGGTTTAAGTATTTTTCGAAGATAGACTTGAAGTCCGGATATCATCAGATAGAGGTCCATCCTGATGATCAATATAAGACAGCGTTCCAGACTAGATATAGGCACTACGAGTTCGTAGTTATGCCCTTTGTACTAACCAACGCACCAGCTACTTTTCAGCGTTGTATGAATGATTTGTTTAGGTCGTGGTTAAACAGGTTTGTAGTAGTCTACTTAGACGATATTCTAGTGTTTAGTAGGACCCTCCAGAAGCATGAGGGTCATCTGAGGCAGGTCTCAGAGAAGCTGAGAGAGGCCAACCTCAAGATCAATGCAAATAAGTGTGAATGGGCAAAGACCCAAGTTCTGTATTTAGGCCATGTCTTAGACGGAGACGGCATCAAACCAGAAGATAGTAAGATCGCAGCGATTGGAGATTGGCCTACACCCCGCACGCTGACAAAGTTGCGGTCGTTCTTAGGCCTAGCTAACTATTACAGGAAGTTTGTAAGGAACTTCTCCACCATCGCTGCTCCCCTTCGCAGGTTGCTGAAGAAAGAAACAGATTGGAAGTGGGACAAGGACTGCACCTCTGCCATGAAGAAGTTGAAGCAGGTGTTGATAGAGTACGCAGTCCTGAAGGTAGCCAATCCGTCCTTTTGTCGTCACGACTGATGCGAGCCAGTATGGTATAGGTGTTGTATTACAGCAAGACGATGATAACGGATCTAGACCTGAGAGTTTATGTCTGCTAGCATGCCTTCAGAGAAGGTAGCAATATCTACCTACGAGAGGGAACTCTACGCTCTCAGGCAAGCGTTAGAACATTGAGAGCACTACTTGCTTGGGAGGCACTTCAAAGTCTACTTAGACCACGAGACATTAAGGTGGTTGAAGACTCAGGCCAAGATGACAACTAAGCTTACTAGGTGGGCCACAGAACTAGACCAATATGACTTTTGAGCTTAAGCAAGTCAAAGGGAAGTATAATGTAGTTGCGGACGCTCTGAGTAGGAGAGCTGACTACTTTGGAGCGATAGTTCATTATCTGGATATAGGGAGAGACCTGCGACAGAAAGTTAGAGAGGCGTATGCGCAGGGCCCTATCTATGGTGACCTCCTCAAGAGAGTAAAGGAAGCCCCAGAATCCGAACCAGACTACCGCACTACTGATGGGCTGCTATTCGAGAAGACTAACGTAGTTCGATTGTGCGTTCCAAACAGTGAGGATATCCGTAGTTTGATCCTAGGGGAATGCCACGATACTGGGGGACATTTTGGTTGGCAAGAGACTCTAGCTAACCTCATGCGCGCGTACATATGGCCTGGGATGAAGGCCGACTGCATAGAGTATGTTCGCAGTTGTAAGGTCTGCCAGAGAAATAAGACCTCTACGCGTGCCCCTCTAGGTCTTCTCAGACCCTTGCCTATTCCTGATCAGCCAGGAGATTCAGTGTCCATTCACTTTATGGATACCCATGTCAAGAGTAGGCATGGCAAGAGCCAAGTCATGGTAATAGTTGATAGATTCAGTAAGTATGCTGTTTTTGTTCCTTTGCCCTTAGAGGCACGCACGGAATTAGTTATTCAGAAGTTCTTTGATCATTGGGTCAGTGAACACGGGATTCCACTGTCTATAGTTAGTGATAGAGACACCCGGCTCACTAGTCAGAACTGGCAGGAGTTGATGAGAGTCTATGGCTCCAAGTTGCTGATGTCATCTGGCCGTCATCCAGAGAAACGGTCAGACTCCGTCATCCAGAGACAAACGGTCAGACTGAACAAATGAATAAGGTCCTGCAGCAAGTTCTGAGGATGTACATTAGACCTGATCAAGTTAACTGGGATGAGATGCTCCCAAAGGTAGCCAGTGCATACAACAATAGCGTGCATTTAGCTACTTGTCGCACTCCTAACGAGTTGCATAAGTCTTTCACACCACGTAGACCATTTGAAGGGCTTAACCGGGACCAGATTCAGAGGCTACCGCCGGGTACTAGGGAGTTTGCATTACAGCACGAGAAAGAGTTAGCTACCATCGTAGAGAACCTCAGGAAGGCCCAGCATAGGATGATAGAGCAAGCCAACAAGCACCGTCGCCCGTCGCAGTTTCAAGTAGGCGACTTAGTCTGGGTCAAGTCTAAAGAATTTGCTCCTGAGGAGAACATCTCACAAAAGCTATTGCCAGCATACAGAGGACCGTGGCCAGTCCTAGAAGTCAAGGGCGGAGAGGATGGACCATCCTACACAGTAGAGATCCCAGCACACCTCCATACCTACCCCGTGTTTCATGCGTCAAAGTTGTTGCCATGTATCACAAGCCAACAGTTTCCATCTAGAAGACCCATGATCCCTCCGGACATGGATGGAAGGTACGACATTGACGGCATTGTAGGTGAAGACGTATTCAGAACAGGAGGTAGAGGTCGTCCGCAGAAACAGTATAAGGTTCGATTTGCTTACCAGGAACCCGAGGACGATCGCTGGTTTACTAGGACTGAACTGCTAGAATCAGCTCCCGACGTAGTAAGATACTACGAGCGAGAAAAGAAGGGTAAAGGTCCTGCCTTGGACTGAATTATTCTCGGAGGACCTCGAATTTAGGCCGGCGAGAGTGAAACGGTTTTCACCTTGCAGAGGCAGTGCAGATCCCAGGTTTCGATCTCCTGACCTTACCTTACCCATGTACAGTATTGAGTTGACCCCTGAGTGTTTGAACCTGTGACCTGTGTTTTGTTAGTTGTTGTTTGTCTGTCGTAGGACTGTGTAGATGTAGGGATTCGATCTGTAGGTCTATCGAGTAGGGGTCACAGCTCTGTAGAGGTCGTAGCTATAGGTATTCTGAAAGGTCAAGGTCGTAGCTGCTACAGTACCCGAAAGGCCAAGTCCACAGACTTCCGGAAGTTCCGGAAGTGGCCTTTTGAAGCTGTCCCATTTTTAGTCAGAGACAAGTGGGCAAGTGGTGAGCCCAACTGCGTTACGTCGGCAGTGCGACTGCATTGAGTTGGCAGTGCAAACCCATACAGTCAGCGGTACTGGTCCAGTCAGTCCCAGTCCAGTCCAGCAAGTACCATGAGGGACTGTGTGCACCATGGGCCGATGGAAAGAGGCAGACCATCGAGTTACAGAAGTATAAATCAAGAGGCAGCGCCCAGCCATTCATTCAGTCCTGCATAAGCCATCCGGAAGTGCTGCCACAGCGACTTGTGCGAGGTGGTCTGCAGTGAGCCCGAAGACGAAGTGGGCGAGAAGGAAGCTTAGCCATAGCGATAGGGTAGCAGCGGCCATAGCTGCCGTAGCTGATAGGAGAGAGTAGCGGGTGTGAGTGTGCGAGTGTACAGTGTGTTGCGTGTGGGGTATCCAGGGTGATCCTGTGTGCGAACAGCAGAGTTGAGTAAGTTACGAACAGAGAGTTGTACAGGCGATGTGCCGCCATAGCCATTTGCAGTGAACTTGTATCTGAGCTGCGTTTTTGGTTACTATATCTTTGAGTTCTGAGTGGGCACCTGACGCCAGTTTGCCGCGCAACCTGTTTGCATGCATGTGAAGTGTGAATGAAAATGAGTCTGATTGCAAGACCCTCTCGGATCCTTGTGCATTTTTCTTTTGTGCATCTGCTTAAACCCTAGACAAAATATTCTTTTGTGCATCTGCTTAAACCCTAGACAAAATATATATACTCCTGATGAGTCGGTGAAACTCTGACGAAACAGTTTGTCACAGCCCCTCGTTTGTTGTCCTCTTCTCCCTCTCTGCCTATATATATCGTCAAATAGAACTGCCCACAGCCCCTCGTTTGTTGTCCTCTTCTCTCTCTCTGCCTACGGTTTACCGGGCAGTTCTGTTTGTGACGATATATATTATATATATATTAATATATATATCTGTTTGTGACGATATATATCATATATGTATATTTAAAGTCCGATGAAACAGTTTTCGACAGCACCTCGTTTGTTGTCCTCTTCTCCCCCTCTGCCCACGGTTTACTGGGCAGCTCTGTTTGGCGATATATAATATATATGGTTCAGCCTCCTGATGAGTCAGTGAAACTCCGTCGAAACAGTTTGTCACAGCCCCTCGTTTGTTGTGCTCTTCTCCCCTGGTTTGTTATATAATGAAGCTAATTCTCGGGCTTGCTTGCCATTCTTCTGTGTGACTGTCTTCTGGCAGAGATTTGCAGGGGTGGTGATCTGCTCATTGCGGCCAGATGATGTTGGCCCATGGAAGGTGATTCTCATGCCCTGCACGTTCGTTGCAGATGACTGGTCTGCCGCAGGGAACAGTGCTCAACCGACAAGGATTTTTAAGCTGAAGGTGACAGAGCGCACTCGGCTCTTTGCTGGACTTCATCAGGAGAGCCCACAAATGTACGTCTCCCTCTTTTCCTTTCTTTTCCCCTCTCCCTCTCTTATGACCCGGTCACTGAAGTCTTCATGAATGAAAGAATTTCTTTGTCATTTGAGTAGTTCACCAAGTCTTTACCTTCCAGAAACATCCGAGCATATTTTCTGTGGGAGTGGTCAAGTGCAGTGCGTTGAAGATCTTGTAATGAAGCCAAATGTGGGAAGCTCACACCATCAACACCAGGCATGAAACTCACGATGCTCAGCGAATGACAGTCACAAAGAGATAACAAGAGGGCCAGTTTCAATACAATAGGAGGATAATCTCAAATAATAATTGATATGATAACTTTCTCGCCTTTGCCCTCCATCCTCTGCAATTCGCCTCTCTGGTCTCGCCACTTCCACAATTGTCAGTCATTCTCTTTAGTGGTGATAAAGCTGGTCTCTCTCTCACAACCACCTTGCCAGTACGTGGCTCCACAAAAAATACACCGGTCAAAGCTGTGCCAGCCTTCAGAAGCAAAGCGCTCTCCCTTCACTGTTGACAACATTACCGGGTAAGACCAGGTAAGCCTCTCTCTCTCTCTCTCTCTCTCTCTCTCTCTCTCTCTCTCTCTCTCTCTCTCTCTCTCTCTCTCTCTCTCTCTCTCTCACACACACACACACACACACACACACACACACACGCATAAAATTGAACTGAGCGTTTGGATTGGTCGTGATCTGTGGCCAACATTGACTCAAATGTTTGACTATTTGACTGCAGTGCCCGGGTTGAGCTTGATGACCGTATAGCAACAAGGACTGCAAATCAGCCTTAAATCTCCTGTAGGCTTACAGACAGAGGGGAGAGAGAACTTTGGAGAGAAGCCAGAGAGCAAAGATCAGAAATGGCAACTGTGAGTTTCACATTGTAGTTTGTCGTTTTAAGTCAGACAAGTGCGGCTCAGCAAACCAGAGTTCTGGCTCATTAGTGAGCCAGGAAGCTCCACAGAATGTTGTTGATAAGTGAACTAGATGCTATTGCTCGTAGACAGAAGTTAGAAGATAATCTAGCGAATGTGAAGGGAGAAGAGTATCTATGTAGTACGGAAGTCATGCCTACAGGAAGTACAGGAAGGGAGGGATAAGTTACGGATCTTACATGAGGCACGCACGCATGGTAAAGACAGCAAAGAGATGGCCGGTAATATCCTGGCCTTACGTTCACAAACGGGTTTGCTGTTAGTAAGATAGACCAGTTGTTGCAAATGCGGATAGCAACAAGCACAACGGTCAAACCGATTCCTGCAGGCCTGCAGTCCAACGGTGTTGTCCCCACCACTTGTTCCTTTATATGGCATGTGCCCTCCCGCCAGTACTGTACGTAGGATTTCACCCCAGGTCCCAGTCCAGCCTTCTTCAATTCCGGTGTCGGTCGTTATATGGCCACCACCACTGTCAGCACGACTCAGCAGCTCTAGAGCGGTTACAACCCTTGTCCTTTCATCAAGATGTCAATGGTCCAACCAGTAGAATGCATATGAGATAAAAAGCCTGAGAATCCAGATACTTGGTCGAGATCAGTCTTCTTGTATGTTAGGATGAATGACACACTGAAAGATAGAGAAGTTATAGTTGCATCCAAATTTCTGATAAGCGCCAAACTGGTTGGATGGCAAGATAGCAGGGGATGGGTATGGGCGTGATATTACCACAGACATGTCATGCGAGGTCAGTCCATGAGCCTGGTAGAAGATCACTTTCATGACCGTTTGCAAACACAAAAGCAACAGACGAGCTCAGAATGTTAGCGACTCGTAGATACAAGGACGGCCTGGCCATTACCGAAAGTAGAGAAGCCTATCAAGGTGACAGGAGTTCGGTATGAGATACTGACTAGCTATTTGAAGGCCCTCCCTGAAAATATCAGACGTCTATTAGTAGATGAGACCACTACTCAACGTAACAACTTTACAATCCTGTGCAGAAAGCCCTTGGGTGTAGAGGCAAACCAAGTGTAGTACGCGTAGGAGTGAAGAAGGGACTGCCCCATAACTGGAACAAGGGATACCTTCTGCAGTGTGTGTAGAGGTAGGAGTATGGCTTAAAGTCTCCCTCAACCTCTCAGAGAGTGATGGCGATGGCTACTGGCCTTGAGGTCGCCCCACAGTTACAGTCACGCCCGGAGACATGACTGTCCTTAGAAGAGGTGGAAGGAGAAATATGCAATCTTATAGACTTTTGGGTACGCATGGCATCAGGTCCAAAGGGAGAGTTTGGGTATGCATGGCAGCAGGTCCGAAGGGAGCGTTTGAGGCTGTAAAGCATGGGCCTTAGCCGATATCAGATCGCCGAGCAGTTATACCAGTCATGCTTGCATGGAGAGGTTGCGCCTAGTGGACCAGCTACAGCCACTAAGTGGACCTGTAGTATCTAAATCAGCCAACAAGTAGCGAATTGTCAGAGAAGACTACGTACAAGCAGTGATGTACCTTCTCTCATAGGGAAGGCAATACTAGGCACAAGTTCTTTTTGTATTGAGCAACAAATTTCCATTTGATAGGATGGTAGAAATGTACGTGGCCAAACCTTAGTTTGAGTAGAACATCAAGGCTATGCTGTATAAGACTCCTGATTGGAAGACAGTCTGTCTAAAGAGGTACTCACCTCATAAGATGGAAGTTTCCTAAGGATGCTTGTGTGCTAGTATGTGTTACAATTACTACAGGTAGAACCAAGAAGAGGGTATGTTTTTAGTGTTTGTCTCCAAAAGGGGAGGCCATAGAGATGCTCCCAAAGATAGCAAGAGCTGTAGCTAAGTATCCAGATTTGGAGTAGGAGCCAACCGGAGTTATGGATAGGGAGATGGCCCATGTGATGGAGATTGTCACAGAGAGTAGAACCCCAAAAGCAGGATGTGTAAGATGTAGCCAGTAGCGTTACATGAGCTTCATAAGCGCCTAAAGGAACTAACTGACTACAGGTGGATTAGGCCCGGTACTTCACCTTACATGTCTTTTGCTCTATTCATGCCCAAGAAGGGAGATTCCTTGAGGATATGGATTGACTATAGGGGCCCTTACTGTCATCACCATGGATAATGCAGAGCCCCTACCTCGCATCAGTTCACTCTTGGATAGGGTTTAGGGACACAGGTACTTCAACGAGATAGATCTGAATCAGGGTACCATGAGATACAGATAAGAACGAAGGACCAACAGATTCAACACAACTGCATTTATGACAAGATATGGGCTGTATCAGTTTGTGCTGACGCCGTTTGGGCTCTGTAATGTGCCTAATCTATTCCAACATGGAGTAAGCAAAGTTTCCCTTGATAACTTAGATAAGTTTACTGTTGTCTGTCTCAATGATATATGTATCTTTAGTAAGACCTTGGTGGACCATGTCAAGCATCTAGAGAGAGTTTTGATCTCCTGAGAAAGCACAAGTATAAGATCAATAGAGAAAACTGCAGAGTTGTAGTAGTCTTATACTTGGGTCACAAAATCTCCGAGGAAGGTGTGCGGCTTGAGAATGCAGAGGTCGCTGCTGTTGAGGACTGGTGGCGATCTAGGTCTGTAACTGAGGTCGAATCTCTCCTGGGATGGGTGGGTTGTAAATTGTTCATAAAAAACTACAGTAGTTTAGCTAGCCCCTCGATGTAACTCGATAAGATACCCTGTGGGATTGGAGTAAGGAATGTGAGTGGGCTTTCAAGCAACTGAAGTCTTCTCTCATGAGTCATCCTGTACTAAAGATTGCGGACCCTGAAAAGCCATTTATCGTTGCCACTTATGCGTCAATATGGTACAGGCGCAAGCGGATTGAGGTCCATACCATCTCAAAAGCAAGCGGATTGAGGTCCAAACCATCTCAAAAGCTTGCAAATTCCATCTACATAAGGGAGTTGTGTGTGCACTGTATGGTGTTGAAACACTGGAAGCATTCCCTTCAAGCAGACATTTTGAAGTGAGGTCGGGCCATGAGACACTCCTGTGGATCAAGACGCAACCAACACTGTCAGATGCTCTCAGAATGATGAGACACTCCCGTGGATCAAAACGCAACCAACACTCTCAGATGTTCTCAGAGTGCACCTCTTCATGCTGAAGCAGGTGAAAGGTCAGTACAGTATGGTGGCTGATGGTTTATCTACTAAGAGAGCAGACTTCCTAGGTGCACTAGTGTGTGCGCTTTGGATAGAAGGGTGTGTACACTAAAGGGTGGAAGAATCCTACCAAGCAGACGGTATGCTCAATGAAATCATGAAACGACTTGATGCATAGGATAGAAATGTGTGTGAGGAGTACAGGATGGTTGAGGGTGTGCTGTTCTTGAGTAAGTATAGGGTGAAGAGACTGTGTTCCCAATAAAGAACCCCTAGGGAGTCTATTCCTCGGAGAGTGCCACAACGCCAGGGGAAACTTCGGGTTGAGAAAGACTGATGCTAATCTCTTGCAGCGTTTCTGACAGTGTGGTGTAAAGAGGAATGTGCAATGTATGTTGCAAGTTGCCAGGTTTGTGAAGAGATGAACCACGCGCACAAGCACCCTTTAGGCTTAATCAAGCCTGTCCCTATTCTGAAGGACCTGGGGAGTGTCTGTGCATGGACTTCATGGACACCTTGGTCACCAGCAAGATAGGAAACAAGCAGATTTTGTGGTAAAAGACAGTGTCAGCAATAACTGAATCCGCTAACCACTGTGGTAAGACTGTAAGTGATAGAGATCTGCGGGTCAGCAGTGAACAGTGGCAGGACCTAGATAACAAGTTGGGCTCAGAACTGACAATGACCTCAGGTAACCACCTTGAGGCCAACAGCCAAGCCGAACAAATGACCAGACAAGTGCGGCAGCTTCTCTGATATTACATCACTCCTTGTCATTTTGATTGGAACATCACACTGTCTAAGAAAGCTAGGCTGTATGACAATGTTATACACTCAGCAACTAGTTGCTCACCTAATCAATTGCATTTAGGATGGAAACCCAGGATTCCATTGGATTTCCTGTTTCCAGACTCTGAACACGAGACAGCCCCTCAAAGTATGGGTGGGGTATAGTCAGAATAGTGTTGGAAAAGATAAGAAGAACAGCTACAGAAAGTTCAAAAGGCTGTGATTCAATCAGAAAATCAGCATAGACGGGGTGCCAACGTTTCAGGTGGGTGATGGAGCGTGGGTAAAGTCATCTGAGTTTACACCGGAACAGGACATATCACGGAAGTTAACACCTCGGTATTTTGGACCATGGACTGTCCTAGACAATGAAGGGGATGATCCTGATGGCCCATCGTACGTGATTGATGTGCCCCCCAATCTTGGCACTTACCCTGTGTTTCACACATCCAAACCCTTGCTGTTTTCACAAAGCGATCAGTTTCCTTCTTGGCAGTTCTTGTCACCCCCAACAGTGGACGGTTATGTTGACATCAACCACATCCTGGAGCACAAGGTAATTTGTTTCCAGAAGCCACCTTGCAGGGGAAGACCACCATAACCACAGATGCACCTCACAGACTGGCATTTGGAGGTAATCTAAACCCCAGTGAAGATTGGTGGTTCATAACAGAGGAACGGATTAATTCTGCACCTCACTGGTTCTGCAATATGAGGGGGCTTCTTAAAGGGAAGCAACAGCAAGAATGAAGGGTTCTCGGAGGATTTTCGAACCTAAGGGGGTGGGAATGTGAGGCTTGGAGGCCTCGGTGAGCCTCAGAGAGGCCGCCCATTTAAAATGAGTCTGTCCCTAAGTCACGGCTGTGGCAGGAAAATAGCAGGCCACCCCTAAGAGAAGCCTGTGCCTGACATATCTGGGCAAAGGTCGCCTACTAAGCCGGTAGGCCCTGCCTCTAGTAAGTTATCTGGGCTGGGACCTGGACTTAGGCCGGTAGGCAGCAGGGACTGCCTACGGGGACCCACACCTCGGTCTCCGGACAGGGCAAAAGAGAGGAGGCCGAGCAGAGCAGCACATTAGGGCATTGACAGCATGCAGAAGAGCTGGAGCAGCACATAGCGGCCAGATAGCGCCCAGGTGAGAGGAAGCAGTTGCGGTGGCTGTGAGGCCAGCGCCTGCTATACCTGGGGCAACGCTGAGCGGGAAGCTGGGTGTCCATCTGTTGGAGGAACTGGCAGTGCGTACTGGTGTTGGCAAGGGGCACATGTGTGAGCAGACTCTAAAGAAGTATCTGGTGAAAGACACATGAGAGGGTAGTAGGCTAGAATATGTAAGAGCATAAAGTAGTACAGGCAGACACATCATAGTAGGGGCACTACGTTGTTGTATTGATTGTTGAAGGTGAGAAGTGGGGCTTTCTTTGTATAGAGACTTCAGTGTTAAGTTTGTTCCTAATTGGTGTCTTGTTAGGTTTTGTCCCATGCCTTTCTGGTCCATTTAGGGTCAGGCCCCACTGGGGCTCTCACCGTGCTATGGAAATATAAACATGGCCGATTCGACGTAGTTTAGGTTTTCTGAGCACCGACATGGAACCAATGGGGCATGCCCCCTTCGATTATTATGCTATGATCCTGCCCAAATCATAGAGCAAACTCAAAAGTCATGTATTGCGACTCGAGAAGAGATGGGTTCAGACCAGGAGAGGAGGAATGGAGAAAATAATGAAGAAGAACAAGATTGAACCAGTGTCATCCCCCTCCTCTTGTTGCCATCGTCATCAATCCTCATGTAATGGCCTCATCCTCTTGTCAGCTATTATTAGGGAAAAAAATCAATGAATGAATAAACAAGAATCAATCCAAGTGATCTCCCTAAGTGCCAGCAAAGAAAGAGCTCTCCTATGACCTCCTCTCACTCTACTCTCCTCTCCTCTTGTTAAGGCAACCATAGCTGTTCGTCCATGCCTAGCATGGATGTTGACATGACTAACCAACAACTACCACACCTCTCGCATCTGCTACCGCCATAGCCTCCCTCCGAATGAAGTCCATATCCAACCGTCACCATAACCAGGGCCTCCTTGATACAGTGCCATCCAGGAAGATGAAGATGCCCACCATAGTGAAAGGTAAGTCTCCTTGTTTGGTTCCAACTCCTCCTTCACTACTACTACACCTCCCTCACCTAGCCCAGACCCAATGCAGCCATCTACTACCTCCCTCCATAGCCAAGCAACTCCCTCTCTGACTCCTCACTCCTCCATAGCCATGGACTTCTTCTTCCACACCATCCTGCTCCTCTCATTTCAAGAGCTGCTCCTCTTCACCAAAAGAGCTCCATCTCACTTTGCCCAAGAGTTACCCCACCAGAAGTGGAATGACTCTCAAGCACGCAGGCCTACATACATCATCAGCATGACATACAGACTCGGAAAACACAGCAAAAAAGACTCAGACTTGGATAATCTCAGCAAAACAGATGAAAGGACATAAACAAAGTGCAGGTTCAATTACCATACTGTATCTCATGTTCTTCCTTGCTGCAGTCTCGCTCAATGTTGCCATCTCAGTATTGAAGTGTGTTCTACTTCGCGGTGGGGTGGTCTTACCCACCCAGTCCTTCATCAACACTCAACCTCTGTCAGGAATGTGTTCTCAGCATGATACTCTGAATATGGGGAGGACTTCGGTCCGAGTTGCACTTTAGAACTTCAGCTCTATCTCTTCTCAGCTGAAGCTATCCGAGCATACCCTGGCTACCTCTCACACATCAGAACTTTGACAAGGATTCCATCCTTTCAGGCTGGACAGCCAAGTGACATAAGAAAGGGTCAAAAAGATGTCTGATCGTCAATTGGATTGGATGGTGGTGGGTCAATAACTATGTCATAATGTCAGTGCCTTGTTTTTCAGGTTTGGCTTCTCAGTTCGTAACCGAAATTGTGTCGTGTTTCATCAATGTGTTGTCATTCGGTTTGTTGGGTTCAGGCTGGGCGCTCCGGAGCCTTTTAAGGTGGGCATCTGGATTGTGGACAAACAGAACCGCTACTTGGCCACCAGACAATCCCAGGACACTACATGTGAGGTAGATGCCATTCTTGGGCCGGGACTTTACCATATCATGGTGAAGGCTTTCTCGTTTACAAGCAGAAATGGGGAGGTTTGCAAGTTTCCGGATGTGGACAACACCATCTTGCCCAGGCGGTTTGTCCTGACAATTCATTCTGAGGCTGCAGTGCGTGCAAAGCTTGCCTCTGCACCACCAACGAAACCATACCAAGATGAGGCGCGAGAGGCAGTTTTTCCATCAGACCCTGTGTCAGACATCCCTCCACTGAGTGTATTGGAACAACGGGGACAAGAAGAGACACCTACCGAAATCCCGTTAGAGGTTGCAATGCCTGTACTTTATTCATCAGGAGTCACTGTTGCAGGGGCTGCGCGTGCGGCAGTCGCAGAGTCGACGGTTGAGCCCCCACAGCAAGTTTCTGTCAAAGTGGTAAGGTATCCTGTTGCAAATTCAGTTATGGTCCCTCCACGAGCACGCGTGTTTGACGAGTTTGGACAAGAGATTAAGGAAGAGGAGCCCACGCCACTAGCTGTTTACCCATCTTTGGTGCATCCGGTGCCAGATGATGAGGTAGAAGATGCAATTATGATGGCTGGTTCCACATATAGTGCCTTTACTGAGCATCATGGAGTACCTACACCAGAGCCTCAGCAAGACTTACGGAGGACTGATCCAGTTGATGAACCAGAAGGGCCTTCTCTGGAAAGTGAGGGTGCTGCAGATGTTGTCATGTCCAAGCAGGCCACTGTTGGAGTGAGAGAACTACCCTTGAGCACTGTTGCTGAAAAGCTTCCTGTAGAAGACGGACTGGGGACATTGGAGTCTGCTGATGTGAGACAAGGGCCAGCTCCACCGCAGATTGATGTGGTTGCTCCAAGGACTCCCGTAGAGGACAGACCAGAGACATCCGCACGTGCTGCTCTGAAACATGTGCCAGTGTCGAAGAAGGCTGATGCAGTCCCAACAAGAATTCCTGAAGAGGACAGGCCCGAAACATCTGCACGGGGTGCTTTGAGAGCAAGGCAACTGCCAATGCCACTACCTGTTCTTTCCCCCGAGATCACTCCTGAACTGGAAGCACCATCCCAGAGAGAAGAACTTGAAGATGATGATTTACATGAGGAGCATCCAATTCCCTTGGTCTCTGAAAGTTCTATGGTCGTAGTACCAGAGGTTGGGCAATCCCCTGCTGCCTGGAGACAGCCAGACTTGGATGATATGGAGAGTACCACCCCTCAGGGAAGCACAACGGAGGAGATTTTTGCTAGGTCTCTGGGAATACCTCCAGAAGACCTTCCTGATCTGTGGAAGTCCGCCCCATGGCAGGCAGTGGAAACTGTCGTGCCTTCAAAGGGTGTCGAGTCATATGGTCCAATATCAGATCCACAGTACCAGCCACATCGTGTGTCCTGGCACCATGGGGTAAAACTCATCCCTGCAGGGAAATTCATTCCTCAACCCCGCTTGTTTTCCTCCAAGTTGGATCCAGCAAACATTGAACAAGGTCTGCTGGGGAACCTGTGGTTCCTGTCTGCCGTTGCGACACTTTTGGAGTTCCCTGCGTTAGTTCTCAAGGTGTTCATGCAAAAGGAACTCTCACCAGATGGTATATATCGACTGCGGTTCTTCAAGAGTGGGCGGTGAGTGTCAAACCCTGTCGTTGAATGAGTGGATCTGGTGAAGCTTGTGTACAAGCATGTAATGACTTTGTTAAATTTTTTTGTATGCTGATGATTCGAAAAGAATATTGAACCTTCTTGAACCATCTGTATATCTCCAAAACGATATTCCGTCTTCCTGAACCAATGACACACTGGAATTTCTCAGCAGCTGGCTGTCTGGTATAAGAAAGAAATAACAGAAACAACCTCGCATAGGGTCTCACTCCACTACTCTCCACTCTCCAATTTTGGCGAGTTCAACGTCGCTCCACTAACTATTCCAATTCGTGCCGTGTAAAACTATTGGAGAGCTGTCAGCACACGACCTCGAAAGGCACTCTCTAAGTTCCCTGCCTGCGGCAGCCAGTATTCGAGAGTCCTCGGCAGAGAGACCGATCAGTGCCTGCTTTTGGAGAGTAGGCCTGGAGTCTGGGCTGCAAGGAGACTCTCACTCATGCATCAAACCAAGTGAATGGGCACTTGCGGATATGAAAATCACACCAAACACAAGAAATTCAAGTTTGCCTTCTTCAACACATATCGCCACACAGTTCTTAATGCAATTTCAGAGTTACAGTCACAAGATGCCGCACGCCCCTTACGAAGATACAGATGATACATTTATGGCGGGTCGGCTCCACAGTCTCACACACTTGCAAATTCGAGATAACCTGCCAACACTTCTCCACACAAGTACAAGGTGTAACTTCCATGAAACCTCCAACTCTGCAACCCTGTCACTCGCTGCTAGAACAAGATGCAAGATCGGAGCTCATCACAGCCTTCCTTGGATACAAACTCTACTACCAACAGTGTGTTTCCTCCTCTCTCGCTCTCGCTTAGGATCTCTTCCTGACCGTCGAAGTACCGTCCCCCTCACTGCACACACGTTCCACACATTATCCTTCTATGGGCGCCCGACCATGAGCGCAAACCCTGCACAGAAAGGACGAGTCTTCAACAGTTGCAGATGGCAGCACGATCGCTCTCCTCCTCGGCTATGGCTGTCTTCTTCGGAAGTTCTTCCCCACACAGTGCACTGCTTGGCTTCACGAACCAGCACCACTTTAACTGCCCTCCGAAAACGAATTCTGAATTTTGTTTTTCCCGGGGGAAGTGCCCCGGTAGCCCTTGAAAACCAATGGATACTTGCTGGGGGCACACTTGTTGACGAATGGTACAGAGCATTGACCTTACACACACACAAGATCAGGTCTCAGGTTCAAGACTTCACAGTCACAGTCAACGCTTACAACACGGTATAGCAACAGCTAAGGGCACAGGTAAGTTTAACATCAGGTCCAGTGTTCAAACTCCAACAACATCACAGGCAACACTTACGACAGAGTATGGCAACACGTAAGGGCACAGGTAAGTCAACACTCAAGGATCAAATGACCGCAGGTAAGGAAGTTGAAATCCTTTCAGGAAAGACAAACGGGAACCTCCAGTTGTCTTTTTGTGCTTGTGGAGATGTCTTCTTTTCTCTCTGAGTGCTAACGGATTTGGGGAGTCCTTCCACGGTGAGGAAGTGGATTGTGGAGAATCGGACAGCTCTCCAAGGACTCTCCTAAACTTTGAAGAGTCGAGAGTAGTGGAGCGAGACCCATACCGGAACAATCTTTAAGATGTAATGAATTGGTGATGAGGGAACAGATCAGATGGATGTGCTGACCGATATCAGAGTGGTATGCAGTGGAGATGACCACCAGATGAGAGAAGAAGAAAGAATTTATAAATGTGCTTACTGACTTGGAAAAGTGTCACTACTTAAAGGCCGGTGCAATTTGCGAGTACGTCCTCTGTGTTGATTGAGCCCTGGCAGGCTTGGATTCAAGCCGTATTTGTGGTGCACCAGTGCGGTGTGTGATGTGGTGCGCCGTGCACAGATAAGTGGTGTGCAGCGTGCATGCACTTTGTTTGCGGGGGTGGTGGAGAGAGAGAGAGAGAGAGAGAGAGAGAGAGAGAGAGAGAGAGAGAGAGAGAGAGAGAGAGAGAAGGGGCCCTTTCACATTCAACGGCCCCCTGCAGGTAATTCGAAGGGCCCCTCTAGGGAGAGAGAGCACGGCTTCATCATCATACAGAAAGATGTTGTTGAATAATGCGCAGGCGCTGCAGGGACCGACATATAAAGTGGATTCGAGCTCAAGTCTGTATTTCAACAGTTATGGTTGTAGCAACTCAGCTACACCCGTTGGTCCCTGCACATAATTCCTAGGGCCCTTGCACGTACTCGGAAGAAGAAAAACAAAGAAACCAGAGAGCTAAACAAAGAAACAAGAGAGCTACAGGAATCGGACCTGAAAGGCATCTTTATTCATTCAGAGGGAGAGATAAGTGCCCTGATGTAGCCGTTACCCCTCGGTCTCTCCCTCTGACAGTGCATTCTGTGCTCTGCCAGTAGTAAGCAAAAACAAAAAGGCGAAATCCACAGAGCTCTTGTCAGAGCTGTCTGTTTCCAAAAGAACACTGCACCTTCATCATGGCTGTACCGGACAAGGCAAACAGATTGGATTCATTTACACACACACACACACACACACACACACACACACACACACACACACACACACACGCACACACACACACACACACACACACACACACACACACACANCACACACACACACACACACACACACACACACACACACACATGCCCCAGCAGTCACTATTTAGAACCCTGTCAGAACTCCACCTCCCATTTCCTTCCTCCCTCCTCTTGTGTATTACTAGTAATAGGCAAAGTGCATATTCCCGGAACTCCACAAGCTCTTACGAGCCTGTGCCTCGCACCTCTATTATGTAAGGCTGTTCTTCACGAACTTGACAAATTTGTCTCTTCGACCCTCAACAAAGCCAAATTCGACATGGAAACTCCCCGTCAAAGACTCAGCGGCTATTTCAGTTCGCTAAGTCAACTTCATTGCGGTTTCTCAATAGGAAATCCATGGATCGAAGAGAGCTTCTTCCCATGGCGTTTCGCATGTCATTGTCTTTTCTTTCTCAATGCCAAGGCATCCACCCAATGCATTATTTTGGATATAGCAGGGCCCTTCGCTACTTCTCACTTTTGTTTTATATCATATCATAGACTGAAAGAGCCCAAGGCGACCTTATGCTTTTCTCAAGACAAAATAGCTGACAAATCTAATATGGAGACATGAAGGATAAGAAAGATAATTAATAAAGCGCCCATTGGAACTGTTTGTAAGAAACCATTCTCACTAAAGATATAAATAAAGATGCATATAGTACCAGAAAAATTAAAATAGGGCCTCAACCGTACTATCGCTCTTCATTTCTAGTGTACAGCTAGCGGGACGCGAACCCACAAGGCGCGAAGTGCCGCCACCACTTTGTGCCCTGAGTTTGCCTGGAAGTCCATGGGGGAAACTGGTCACTTGATCCAGTGAAACCCCGCCAAATAGGTAAGAGAACTCAAAGCAAGTAGAGTTAGTGAGCCGTGAAATGGGCAATTATTTCGCACGGTTCGGAGGGCAATTTTCTTGAACTAATTTCTTATTGTTTTTGCGCACTAAGTCTAGGAATACGTTTATTTGCCAATATGATGGCTGGTCATAGTTTAGTGAAGATTTAGAGTGGTGTCTATGGGAGGTATCATGTATTTAGCTCATCTTGCACCTTTTCTCATTGTTTTTGCATTAACTGGGTTAGGAATGAGCATCATTTTTTATTTTCTTTTTTGTTTGAGAGCTCAGAGCAAAAAAAAAAAGGAATGAGCATCATTACGAAAACAGACAAAATATTAGTTGAAGATCTGAGAAAAATGAACAGGAGTATACCTCCGCCTTTTCTCTGCCTCCTTTCATAATGTGCAAGCGGGCCGTTATTGCACACGGGGATGTGGGCAGCTCGCACTCAACCACAATCAATGTGGCGAGCCTTGTGCATGACAGGCACTGTGAAGGGGGGAGCTGCAAGAACAAATGAAAGGGGTACCCCAAAGAAAGCAAATGTGAACACATTCAAGAAAGGGCTTGACAACTTCACATGCGGTTATAGTACTTCATGTTGCTTGCTATTGAGGTGAAAGTTCGGTGAAACTGTTTCATTGTTGGATTGTCTGAACTGAAGGGCTTTCGATGTCTGTAGCAGGATTAAATATGCTTTGATTTTGGATCTGTTCATCTGGGTGGAATAGGCGCTGTTGCGGTGAAAATTCAAAACACACACGCAGTTTTTGGTTGCACGTGGGCCCGATCTTGTGTTTTCTTTTGCACTTCGAATTCTCAGAAGGCAGGGGTGCTGGCCACCACACCCTGCCCCTCCTGAATTTTTTTTATCGATCTCTGTTTAATGGGGTGTGCTGCATCACATGTGCTATGTGCCACACATGCGCAAGTTGCGCACACGTGATGAGCCGCAAGTATGATTCAAGCCCGTTAAAAAACTGCAAATTCTAATCCATCCCTACGATTCGAAGAGTTGCTCACCAATGTCACCATCCTGGTTAAAATGTCTATCACTTTTCGCCAGTTCTGACAATTTGTGACAAATCATGGTTTTTTGTTTGCCAGGTTAGTGCAGGTAGCAGTGGACACAAAAATTCCTTGCAAGGACTATCGACCTATTTATGGTGAGGACCCAAAACTTCCATCCCCAGTGACGACAATTGCTCTCTCTCTCTCTCTCTCTCTCTCTCTCTCTCTCTCTCTCTCTCTCTCTCTCTCTCTCTCTCTCTC
>BFEA01000039.1:3474548-3486811 GCA_003427395.1 Chara braunii
TGTGTGTGTGTGTGTGTGTGTGTGTGTGTCTCTGTGCCAGCTTTGTCTGCCAGAGTTGAATGCCTGAACTGTCGACTCACAGAATCTATTGTGTGGTGGCCATTTGGGACAGCACACTCGACTGCAAACGAACTCTGGGTGATGCTGATTGAAAAGGCGTATGCGAAGCTGCATGGTTCATATGAGGCCCTGTCGGGAGGTTCACCCAGTGAAGCCATCCAAGATTTAACAGGTGCACCATGCGTCACGTTTGTGTTCTCAAGCCAGAAGTTCCTACGATTCGAGTCAACAGGAGGTTCGTTCATTGATTTTCGATTTTCTTCCCACCTAAGCCACCTTATTATACCTTTAATATGTTCAATCTGACGATTCCCACTCAGGTGGAGTATCGCTACGGCCTGTCAACCGTTTCCTCTCTCTTTGATGTACAGCATGATTAGTGTGTACTGAGAATAGTGAAATGCTTCGAGCTTTGAGGAATCAAATGCTGTGCCACAATACCCATGAAATAACTGCTGCAACACTTGCGGGTTACACTTGTCGGACCATGGAAAGCAAACAGTACAGTGCAGGAAGGGAGTGCTTGTGGGCTGGGACTGGATCCATACTAGCCCATTTCTTATCCCAGAAAGACAAATGCGAGGAATGAGACCTCGCAGAGGCCTTTTTGGCCCTGGCAGCCGACAGAGTGAGGGGCTCGTGCCCACCCTAAGTAAAATGGGCCTGTGTTTTGCAAGGAGGCCCGATTTTTGTCATTTCTGAACTGTGGGCTGGGCAGACAGTGTCCATGCACCAGTTGGTTACAGGGCCACGTCTGTGTGAGCACGACAGACTGAGCCTCAGGGCTCTTTCCAGCAGTGACGTGGCCGAAGTCTCTCGGCCAATGAGAAGTGAGCAAGCGACGTGGCGGGAGGTCCGTGGGCCGATGAGAATGCAGCGTGCAACAGCAGCCACGTCGCACAGTTGGGCAGCTTAACTGCTGTGGGTCCAGGCAACTGTCTGAGAGGGCCTGGGCGCAGGCACTTTGGCCCAACTTGAAGCTACTGGGCATGCGCAGGCCAGGCCCAGGGCCGCCAGAGGCAGGCTCACTTTCCATATAGGAAAGTGAGTGCCCACACCAGGGGACAATCTGGCTGGCTCGACCTATAAACGCCGTAGGACGTGAAATGGTTGTTGCCCACGAAATGGACAACAATTGAAACCGGATGCAAGGCCTGCCTATGCTGCGATGCTCAGTAGACTCCTGCACCTTTAAAAGAGAGCTGGCAACTCTCTGAATTCAAGCGGAAAGGTACAGGGAAGAAACCCTCGACGAACTATTGAACAAGTGTAAGCTTCGCTACCCGAACGTTATGAGTACTGACCAGCAACCTGGGCTTGGTACTGTAGATTTTCTGGAGGTCAAAATCTCGCCTGAATTTCCGGACAGTCAAGTTTCCGTTCCTTCGATTTCATGTTTGATTTTTTCTTTAAAAGTAATTGATGAATATGACATTCCACATACCATACTATAGAACTTCGTGACACTCCGGAACTACGATACATGGGCTAGGTACTTCTGGGGAGCGGCAGTCTGGTTCCTGTTCCTCGGTAAGTCAAGAAGTAATACATCATATATACTCACACAGCACTCCTCCCCATTGCGGTTGGAAGGCCCGAGTGGACGGCATTGGTCACTTCCCGCAGGCCCTCACCCCTGTGCAATCTGGCCTCAATGACTTATCCTACGGGTGACTGACTTGGGCTCCTTGCTTTTTTTTTTTTTTTTTTTTTTTGGGCTCCTTGCTTCTAGCTAGCCTTTTGTCCGTCATTCTGAATGTGTTCTCCCTCGTACCTTGTTTCTCTCAGCTGCTAGGCCATCTCAATCACTTGGATCGCTAGAGCAGTAGAGGGTTTCTTATTCTCTGACGTTCGCTACTTGGTGACTCTTGCTACCATTCTGCCCTTCAGTTAACCATGGGCTATCACTTATCTTGGAAGGGACTGGATAAACGCTAAGCCCTGGGGTGGCTAAGCTTTATCCTGGGCAAAAAAACCTGTGAAAATACACTAAATGGAGGTAGAACCTCCCTTTTCTTCCTGTGTATATTCCTGTGGGCCGTGCTGTAGTTGAAATCTCTTTGGCTCTCTTGAATCTTGATTCCTCCTTAACTTCCAAAGTCCAGTTTATGGTTTCCTTATCTAGAGGCCAAGGATACATTTGTGAGGTGGGTGTAAAAGGAGGCCGGGAATCCCTCCACATCTCAACCCGGTGTACTGGGGCCATTACCCAGCATTGGCTTGTCTGGAAACCGGGTCCAGCCTCCCCTTGAGCATAATTCTTAAAAAGGAAAACTGGACTAAGAAAAGTTTCCACTACTTTCGTTTTCCTCACAGCGTTGTCTGGAACGGCTACTTCCTCTGTTGGTGGTTGGTCTGATAGGCTTGTGGTCTCCCCAGGATCTTTAATCGTGTACATGTTGCAGATCGGTCAGTTGTTTCTGGGGCCCTCTTCCATGTTGGGTGCGGTATCTGTAGTCCTTGTTGCCCAGTCCCCATGTTTCCATTTGAAAGGTCCTCTTAGAAGGTCTATAGCCAGTTGCCCGGGAAAGAGTAAGATGTTGTTCAGGTTTTCTTGTAGGTTGTGGGTCTTGTGGCAGCCTTTTATGATTTGTCTTAGTTATCCCACGGTCTTCCACCTTCCTTCTGACTCCAGCCAGAGGTGTTCGATTTGTCACACGCCTCTCTCTGCCCAGGTGCCCCATTTTGAGTCGATTGCTGTTAATGTCCATGGCTTCCCTTGGGGTTGTAGGATGCATTGGTTGCAGAAGAGGGGTTGTCTGAGGACTTTTTCTTTGGCCATTGGTTCTCTTACCTCGGCTGGGAAGATTTTCCTCCATGTCTTGAGAAGCTTCCACCAGAATTCTTAGTTCTGTTCCCCTTCCTGCTCCCTCGGTTTGCCCAGGATTTGGACTTCATCCAGCACAGACCTTGCATGTTGTCTGGGGTTTTGAATTTAGCAAGTTGATTTATCCTGCATAGTCTCAAATTGATCCATGGGAAACTGTAGTTTGTTATGATTTTCAGATTCCATTTGGTTTGCAGGGCTTTGATCTTTGTCTTCGGGTCTAGGACTCCCAGCCAAGATAACGCATTTTCACTCTACTTTGGAGATAAAGTGTAACCCTAGATGGGTCCCTGGACTAGAGGAATGCGGCTGCCCTTCTCCTGAGTTGGGCTTTCTGTTGTTTCTGTGTCTTCGGGTCTAGGACTCCCATCCCTTCCTGTGATACCTTCAAGATAACGCATTTTCACGCTACTTTGGAGATAAAGTGTAACCCTAGATGGGTCCCTGGATGAGGAGAGGCGGTTAACGGAGACCCAAAATTTCAGCGTTTTTTTAATGCTATTTATAAGAAAACCAGAAGCCCTTTTTAACCAAAAATTGCATCATTCCATAGAGTGCAGACCAGGAGCTGAAACTGGGGGTCCCCCGTTAACCACATGGTATAAACGAACGGAGACCCAAAATTTCAGCGTTTTTTTAATGCTATTTATAAGAAAATCAGAAGGCCTTTTTAACCACAAATTGCATCATTTAATAGAGTGCAGACCATATTAACAAACCATTAAAAAAAAAAACGGAAAAAAATAAATAAAAACAGGGTGAAACAGTAAGGCAAAAGTGCACTTGAATGACATTTTGGATTCAGCGAATTTTCAGGATTTTCAGCGTTTTTGGAAATGGTCTTATCACAAGTTATCAGAGGAAATTCCAATGCTCCAAATGAGACCAAATTTGGTACACAACAACCTTGAAGTAAGACAAAAACAGGCAAAAAAAAAAAAAAAACATAAAATTTTAAATTTCACCCTCAAACCCTAATTTCAGTTTTGGACCTGTTACTCAAGAGCTGAAACTGGGGGTACCCCGTTAACCACGTGTGGTAGACGAGAGGTGGTTAACGGAGACCCAAAATTTCAGCGTTTTTTTAATGCTATTTATAAGAAAAACAGAAGCCCTTTTTAACCAAAAATTGCATCATTCCATAGAGTGCAGACCATATTAACAAACCATTAAAAAAGGCGCTGCCGGAAACACGAGAGTCTACTAGACCAGCTGCCCAGTTTGGCTATCATCTTGTTCATTAGTGCTGGTGCCATTGCGTGGTTGGGACCGGCGTTGGAAACTTGAATGCCCAGGAATCGAAGGAGCTTGTTGCCTCAGATTTATTGCTTCCATTACAAACAATTTCGCAATCTTTGAAAGGTTGTTGGGCTCCAAGATATTACTGCCCATTCTGTGCCACGCTCCTAACAGTCTTCTTTGTGCATTTCCCTTTCAGGCTTTTGGCCTCTATTGAAGGGTTACTGTGACCGAGGCTTCATTTTGACCGTTATTGCTGCTGGTCCTGACGAGTGTGCTGAGAATCAGGTCAAGAGGGAAGGACCTCTCGTGAACGGGCACGCATTTGCCGTGCTGGAGGTACGTTCTTAATTCTGTATCTCCTATTTGCATTTGAGTCTCATTTGTGTACAACTATGCAAGGTTGTGCTGGATGCACGCCACAAAATTCTCCCAGCGAAAGTGTGAGGTGCACTCTGCTTGCTTTTCCCATTGAATGTGTGTGTGTGTGTGTGTGCTTGTGTGTGTGTGTGTGTGTGTGTGTGTGTGTGTGTGTGTGTGTGTGTGAGATGTGTGTGAAAACACACATTCCAGAAGCCTCAGCACATAACAAATACATGCTCCATCTCATCTTCACCTCACAAGGTAAACCCCAGGACTTCTCAAAATTCCAACATCCATCGTATTACATCACACCTCATACCAGCAGAAAAAGCAGGGAAAAGACCACAGCAAAAAGAAGTCCTGAAAAAAGAAAAAGGGAAAAAAATAAGCTGATGATAGATTCATCATTGACAACTTCAAAAGGAACGTGTTGACCAACGGTAAGCTGGGGACCATAATGGGCAACACCCTCAGACTTGCCTGGGGAACCCTGGCAAGTCAACAGCTTCACGATGACCTCGGCTCGACAGCCTCCCAAACACTCTCAGATGCAACACTGACCCTCGACAGCAGGTGAAATGTCAACGAAAGCTTGGGACTAAGGAACGACTGTGGAACATTCCTGCGGACTCAGGTTGGATAAACCCGCTCTAGCCGAATACGCCGATCTAACAGCCTCCCAGCTGAGAGGAGCGGGCTTAGACCAGACCACATAGGACCCAGAGTTGTTGGAAAGGGCACTGGCACACCAGGAGGGTCTCCACAGGAAAGGCTGTTTTTCGAGCAACAGGCAGAGGAGACAACCTCGCAGCCTTCCAACTGCGAAGTGCGGGCTCTCACCGGATTGTATAGGACTTAGGGTGGTAGAGCGGAATTACACCTAATCTTAGAAGACTCAGGATTTAAAAAAAAGGGGCCTTCACACAACAGGAGGATACCCACAGGGAGGCCAGACTTCCGGTAGCAGGCAGGGGGAAGAAAGGGGTTTAGGGTTTTAGAAGAGAAAACCCAAACTAGTTTCCAGGAACAATGAGTAGCCTTGGGTTGGCTTTCATTACTTTCTCCCTTTTCGCTGAGATCCCACGAGGACTGGCTTTGATAACTAGGTGGAGGATTAGCTAGAGGAGATCTCCGAAGAAGGGGACACTGGACCCGTTTTCCAGTTAAAGCCCAAGCTGAGTGCTGGCCACATTATTCCGGGTTGAGATGTGGAGGGATTCCCGGCCTCCTTTTGCTCGTATATATAAATAAAATCAAGTTTATAATACTTTATATATTAAAAAAAAGCATACAAATACACATACAAAAAAANCGGTTAACTAACACACACACACACACACCACACACACACACACACACAGACTGTGTGTCTGTGGGGCCCGGTTAACTAACACACACACACACACAGACTGTGTGTCTGTGGGCCCTGGTCAACTAACAGTCCGAAAAGTACGAATGATGAGGTCATTTTACTCACAAGAAGGCTTGAACTCTGGACCTCTGTACTATAGCAGCTCAAACACATCGCTGTTCTTTCAAGATTAAGCAGGGGCTGTATTCACAGCCTTGCATTGCTTTGTTTGTTTGAGTTGTGAGTAAGCTGTCAGGTTATTGTGACTCAATCAAGGGTTGGAGCTCATTTGGTTGATCCTCTGTGATTTTGTTGGAATGGCAGACTTGGTGCTCCGGTGCCGATGAAAGTGGGGATTTGGATCATCGACAAGCAGAACCAATTTATAGTCGTAAAGCAGAGTAATGAGACTGTGTGCCAGGTTGAAAGTATACTGCAACCTGGTCTCTACCGGGTGATGGTGAAAGCATTCTCATATACGGATGACAATGGGGAGGTGGTGAAATTCCCCGATGGTGGAGGGACTGCATTGCCTCGCCGGTTTGTGCTGGTTGCACATTCAGATAAAGCACTTGGGATGCACTTAATGACAGGACCGAGGCCATCTTCAACAAAGCCCTGGAAGGATCTTCGCATGCCTTGCAGCTTCATTGCAGACGACTGGTCAGCTGCTGGGAACACCAAGCAGCCATCACGAATGTTCCGGCTGAAGGTTCCGGAGCCAACTAGAATTGTCGTCACAATTGACCAGGAAGACACCCAAAGGTAAAGATCTCTCTCTCTCTCTCTCTCTCTCTCTCTCTCTCTCTCTCTCTCCTGTCTCTTATACACATCTAGATGTGTATAAGAGACAGGATGATAGATTGTTTCGTCGGAGTTGCACCGACTCATCAGGAAGCTGAACCCTCGACAATATGTGGAATCTCCGTATTTGATGGTTCTGGTCATGAACCCTTTGACCCGTGTTGAAGGCAGACTGTCCCCAAGCGGAACATAGCAGCGGGGAGCAACCCTGCAGAGCACCAGGCAGCGCAGTAGAGGCAACACGGCGCACAATGCCAAAAAACGACTGCAAGGAACAACACAGCGGCGGATGACGGATGAACAGCACAGCAACCGTGCCATGAAGCACAAGGCAACACAAGCAAGGCAACTACACTGCAAGGGACGGCAGGGCGAGCAGACCAGGCCCGCAAGCACCAAACACGGAAGGCATGACCAGCGGATGAGCAGCAAGGCAGCAGAGTAGCAAAGCGCAAGGCAACACCAGCAACATGGCCACACCACACAGCGAACACATCAACCTGCAGAGAACCACATGCGAATCAAGTGGAACAGGCAGCAGGGCAGCGGCAGAGCGCAGAAGAGGCCATCCACTCCGACACGGAGCACAGCGGCACACGACCTACTCACATCACGATTGAACCCCGCAGACTGTTGGTTCCCACCACCCACTGAGCCAGGGAAACACTCCGACGAGCGTCCGTCATCACCCACAGGCAACACAGACATGCCAAACCAAGCGGCACTCCAAACGTGGAACAACCGACTGTTTGGCACTACTTAAGGGTGCTCAGTTGGGTAAGCAAAAATACTTAATAAAAGATCAGAGGGAGGACAGACAACAAGAGGAAAACAGACAAACATAAAACTGTGTGTGTGTGTGTGTGTGTGTGTGTGTGTGTGTGTGTGTGTGTGTGTGTGTGTTTAATGGTAGGACAAAACCTCGCAGTGGTAGCCGCGGCGAGTTGCATACAAAGGCATGACACACATTCATAGTATTTCATACCCATATTGGAACGAGCCGCATTTCACGGCAGAACCAAAGTACAGGTGCAGACCGTGCAGCCCAAACATCAGAAAACACATCAAAGATCCGAGAGTTCTTTTTTTCCATCCGGTTCTTCCATGGCCATGAGTCGTTTTTTTTTCGCAGAGGTGGCTATTGAGAACTTTGAAGACACCAGAATTGCAGAGAGTAAGGGAGAGAAAAAGAAAGAAAGAGAAAGAGAAATATGAGCATGATGATGCACGTAGAAGCAGCGAACATTGCATACTAGGCTATTAGCACAATTCAAGAGCGGCGCCTTTCCAGCACTGATGGTGCCAGATACTGCCTAAGCCACACACTTAGTAGATGACCCCAATTCCACTGAAGCATTTTTCTGAAACAAGGATTACACTGATTCCATAGCAATCGCAGATGCACAGTATCCAAGAAAGCAATGAAGGCAAAATCTGCAAAGAATACAGCAAAAATTGCGACGATAAAAACTGCGATATGAGAAGAATCCATTAGCACACTGTAAGGTCGATGTCGGCCTCCAGTCCCCTTCTGTTACTTCAGATTTAGCCCTGCCAAAAGTTCCTAGAATACACACTCGTCCAGGGCAGAAGTGAAGTACATGCCATGGGTAAGAAGGGTTAGGAAGCATCCTGCACGGAAGAGAGAGGGGGAATGGATAGGGAAGAAGAATATCCCAATTTGGCCGAGTGGCTGCGAATGTGCCGATGAAACAGAAGGGATAGGTGGGCCAATTTCGAAGTGCAAATTCACGAGAAAGTGCAATGCTGACATTATGCTGTCCAATTGCAAAAGAAATGAATGAACTTGAGAGGAGAGAGACGGAAAGAAGAAGAAAAACAAGATGTACACCAGCAAAAGACGAATGATAATTCCCCCTTCTTTTTTGCCAACCAACTCCTCCTTATCTCCTCCTCACGTATTCAAACAACTCATTTCAGGGTACTCTCTTCTTCATCTAGGCCGAGGCTATGGCAGACTACTAAGGGCTTTGCCTTGACGTGCAAAAGACAACGCAAAGTTGCTATGGCCTCTTCCTCTCAGGCTGCCATGCCTGACTCTGCCTTGAAGCTTCTTGATGCAGCTCTACCCCAACGGGGGCCTTCCAGATGCAGCGCCCACCAAGGTGATGAAGATGGCGTCCACCATAGCCAGATAAGTACCCCTGGCGCTCCCCTCTCCTAGCCCCCTTCCTCCTCCTCCTCCCCGAGTTCCTCTGCCATAGCCAAGGTGGAGAGCTGGGCGCTCCTCTTCCCCACAGCGCTGCTCTACACCAGCTCTGCTTCCAACCAGCGCTCCAGCAGCGTGATGCCAAACTTGCATGCAGCAAAATGAGGAGCTCTTTGCTCCTCCTGGAGACACAGGCAGCCAACCTGCCTCTTGGGCGGTGACTTCCAGGCCGCGCGGCCTCCAAGCAACCGGTACCTCCTCCCGTTTGGCGGGAAACGTCATTGCAGACTCTGAAATTGTCCATACAGGCCCTAGACTCAGGCTACTTGGACTGGTCCCGGCCTTGACCTAGCCTACCACTACTGGGCCTCTAGAAGTACTAACTTGACTTCTTCTGCTCAGCCTCTGGTTCTTGACACATCTGCGGCTACTTGAGTGGTACCGGCCTACCTGCTACTCAATTACTTACAGCCGACACTACCGCTACTCGAGTGTGCTCTAAGCTAACCCCGTCACGACCACAGGTGAGTACCGGCCCATGTGTGTGTGTGTGTGTGTGTGTGTGTGTGTGTGTGTGTGTGTGTGTGTGTGTGTGTGTGTGTGTGTGTGTGTTGTCATGCTCGCGATTACAATAACCCATGCCATATGTCTCGTGGAATATCTGAGGGCCTACCTGCCCCCCCTCAGCCCAGGCCAAAACGGGGGAAAAGAACTCCACACGAGGAATCAGGGCCTGGACGTGCGACAGTTGACTTTAGTCAACTGTCGTAACACCAACTGTCAAAGTCCAAAGGTACCCAGCCTGGGCCGCCGGTCAGGTACACACACTTGTTTGTATGCAGGTACCCAGACAGCATCAGGTCCAAAGGGAAGTCTGCAACTGTACACAATCCAGGCCCTCGGCTGTGATTCAATCTGGACGACTGTGGGGAAAGGACCCCAGGCCAGACAGCCTCGTCAAATGACACTTAAAAGGCTGGCCTCGAGTGGTCAAGATTCAGTCTTGCTATGCTGCTTGGACGCTGGCTTGACTTCGACCAGACACTGGCGTTGATGCTGGCAAGACGCTGGCTGGACACTGGCTGAGCGCAGGCACTGTGGACGACAACGACAGCATGCTAGCGCATTGTATTGTGCGCCAGGCATGATGATGTGGTGCTGCCTCTGGTCTACATTGCATGCTGATGTGGCGCTGCCCCTGGTCTACATTGCATGCTGATGTGGCGCTGCCTCTGGTCTATGCCGATGTGGCGCAGCCTCTTGTCTACATGGCATGCTAATGTGGCGCTGCCTCTGGTCTTCATTGATGATGTGGTGCATGCCACCTGTCTCGACTGCTGACGTGGCATTGTCCACGCTGTCTACATGAGGTGACTGGTTGCGAGGAGGAGGAAGATGGGGATCTGTGGATGACTAGGATCGTGTACTCACCTGAGGTTGACATCGTCACTGTATTCTGCTGAGTCTTCATGGCCTTCACGAGATGAGAGTGCCACGTGGCACTACTGTGTGATCAGGATTATCATACTTATTATCATATACTGGTTGATGACGTGGAGGAGGAAGAAGCCCGGTGAAGGAGTGGGGTTTGTTTGGATTATTCTTGAGTGGTCATTGATCATATTTCCCCCTCCACTCTCTTCGTCTAATGGTAATGAGATACTGTTTCAAATATCATTGCACGATAATTGGAGACTATGCTGCAGATACCGAGACTACAGATGACTGATGAGTATCTGCCAGACTGGGTTCATTACACGATCCACAAACTCCAAAAAGAAGCATGACTGTGACTGTTCTGTCGAACTTTTTTCACGGGCTCATTAGGAGGTTCACCCCAGAGAGTCTACCCAGGATGCATTTGACTGATCAATAAGGACTGAGCACATCGCCCTGAGTTAACGAGACCCCTGGGAAAAGTGGTTGGCTTTGTTCACACCAACTCTGCAATCCTGCCGCAGCCAACAGAGATTCAGTCTGTCTTGGGCCTTCCCTGGGACAGAGCTGCAACTGGACTGGGGGGACTGGACACATGGCAACTTCCTAACCTACCGACCGGAAGGTTCCACTGGGGCCCAATTTGTACTTCCACTGTTCTTACTGGTCCTATCCTATCGGATCTCTATTTTGGCCTGTACTGTACCCTCGGGAAGGTTCTACTGCAGCCCAATGGTACAAAGAAAAGTGGACACGGTACCGGGGCTGTACTGTGGCAGCACGTGAATCTTTTCAGAATTTCGGACCAAATTTCTGAGTGGCTCTCACCCAGAGGTTGTTTGCAGTGCAATTTTTTTTTTTTTTTTCTTTGCTTTTTTTAACATCTTTTGTAAGTAGACGGTGTTGGTAAAAGCAATCGTGGCTAGTACCCCAAGGCAGACTCCATCTATTGGTGGGGAGTGTCACCTGCTGGAAAACGGGCCCAGCGTCAATTCTTTAGCTTTTGGCGGAAATTTGGCCCAGTTTTTTTTTTTTTTTGGGGGGGGGGRGGGTTCCCTTTTTTTGAACGTGTTCTTCAATTTTATGGCTTCTGTGAATTGGCTGCTGAATTCTGTCTGCCTGGCCTGGTCTGTGAAGTGATGAGCCCGTTTTCATGAAATGGTTAAGCTGGCCAGCACTTCAGTTTTCTTAAATAAGGAGGTTGGATGCAAAGTCGCAAACATTTTTGTTTTCATGAGGATTTGAACTGATGATCTGTTTACCAACAGCCAAAAACAGTCACATGTGTGTACCAAACACACATCCACAAACCACCCTGCAGATGCAAGGCACTGAAGTTTTGAGGTAAGGCAGCCTTAGGAAGGAAGGGGATTTGTCTTTGCGCTTTGATGCAAGTGGCTGACAGCGCCATGCACAGTCTGCAATGCACCTGCCATGCACTGTTGCATTTAGTGCCTGCCGGACTCTGCAGGCATTTTGTCATTGTGTTGATTTCGTGGTTGCTTGCCTGGTGGGAATGCAGTTGCGGGAGGTTGGAACCCACAGGTTGGTTCACATTCGTGATCCATGGAGCAATTTCCAGTGGACAGGTCCCTGGTCGGCGAAGAGTCCACTCTGGAGGAAGTATCGTCACGTAACACGTGAAATCAGGCCTGTGCTCGATGGCTCTGACCGTGGATTCTGGATGTCATACGAGGACCTGCTCAAGGTAGGCAATGCGACATTGGGATGGCGTATCATCCGCCACCTCACCCGATTTTCCCATAATCATTTTACAATACAGCAGTGTTGCACACGCCGACCGTCGGCGACCCCTGACTGGTCGTCTGCCGACCCGCCGACCGGTCGGCTGGTCGGCACCTACCGGTCGGGGGTCGTCGGCACCCCGCAATTTTTTTTATTTTATTTTATTTTTTCGGTCCAGAACCCCTAATAACCCCACAAACACCCCCATACCCACCCCAAATACCCCCATACACCCCCCCAAACCCACAAACCGGCCCCCAACACCC
>BFEA01000039.1:3667536-3679363 GCA_003427395.1 Chara braunii
ACCCAGATTCATGCGGAAAAAGAAAGTCTTTTGAGGTGAGAGCGTGCGAGGGCGCACTGCCTGTCACAGGGGACTTCCACGCGCATGCATCTGGTCAGAATTTGACCCAGATTCATGCGGAAAAAGAAAGTCTTTTGAGGTGAGAGCGTGCGAGGGCGTACTGCCTGTCACGGGGGACTTCCACGCGCATGCATCTGGTCAGAATTTAACCCAGATTCATGCGGAAAAAGAAAGTCCAGATGTTGAGTATCTCCCCTGGGAAGTGTAAAAAGAAAATAGAAAACAATCAGAGGGAAAAAAGGATCAGCGTCCCGCTCTCCGGCTGCAGTCTCTCTGCTTTGTTACAAGCAGATGACCCTGCACAACATCTGCCAAAGGAAAGAAAAAGATCCATTGGATTTTTGAATCGTACCGGAGGGGATAGTCACACCACCGGTAGCACTTTCCCACTTATGTCTGACTGCAATTATGTCCAGACCTGGATGAATCTGACTGCGATCGCGTCCAGAGGGTAGCACAAAAAGTCCTGGTGTGATTATGCTCTTAGCTTTGATCTCCATTGGTCCATCTATCCGACGGTAGCCAGTTTTAGAGTCACGCTAGCACTTTCCTGCATGTATCCAACTGCAATTACGTCTAGATCTGGATGAATCTGACTGCAATCACGTCCGGAGCTGAGTACAAAAAGGCATAGTGCGAGTACGCTCTTGGCTTCGATGGATTCATCCAAGGATTTTAGAGTCTTCGCTCAGCCTCTCATCCTGTTCTGATTTCAGTTTGCCCCCTTCCCTCCCCTCCCCCCCCCCCCCCCCCCCCCCCCTCCCCCCCCGGTTCCCCCGGCCCCCTCTGGATTTCAGATTTTGGGTAGGAGGAGGCTGACAAATGTCTCCCCCGAGTAGAGGTTTAGGTTGCTTTGTAAATAAATAAATTATGAAATTATAAAATGTTAAATATTAAAATTTTAACAATTCTTTTTTTTTCCTCACTAAGTGGCCGTTGTGCTGCCCCAAGATCTGCCAGCAAAAGAAAGAGAGAAAATGCTCTCTATCGATCGCAACTTCGATCCAACGGTGATGCTTTCTGCAGAGAAAGTGCTAAGTGCTGCTACCTACCTACCGTAGTCTGTGTGGTTTATAGCACACAGAGGGTGTCGATGCCCTTTGGGAGAGAAAAGTGCTACTACCGTAGTCTGGACTCTATAGTTTATAGCACACAGAGGGTATCGTCACGTACATCTCTAATTTCCTGTGATTTGTAAAGATGATCCCTTGCGATTTTTTCAAAAAAAAAAAAAAAGATCCCTTGCGATTTTTTCCTGATAAGTTTTCTCCCAACTGTTTTCTTCAATTCGGTCTGCGTTCAGATTCTTCAGAATTCTTATTGAAATAATTGAATTTCATTCACCTAGTAACTCTAGTTCCATCTGGGTTCGAACTCAGCACCTGGTCCGTATTTCAGACTACGTCAGAATTTCTGCTATTTCAACAGTTCATCGGTGTACCAACTGAAAAATAGGCTCGTTGAGTTGGTTGGTTGGTGCCGAGCTGCTTTTTTTCTACAGTGGTCGCACCTGGCTCTATATATAGGTCAGATCCATGAGCAGGCCCTTTCTGCAGTGGTCTATAGGTCAGATCCTAGAGCACTGCAGGAATTGATTTAAGGGAAAAAAAGGGCACCATTCTCGGTTCCACAATCTCAAGGGACCTCCAGAGGTCCCTTCAGATAGACAGATGGACGAAGTGGCTGGGCTGTCCATTTAGTTATAGGACTGTTTTTTTTTCTGCACGAGTCCTACGCTCGTTTTCACTTTGGTGGTAAAAATAAAAGAGACTAGGGTGCGTGGGGCCAACTAACGATTTTTTTTTTTTTCAAATTTGCTATCATTATAGATGTGTATGTGATGGGACCCAGAGTATTTCCGATCAATGCATCCATCGATTCGTCTGCCAAGTAGAGCTCAAAACATCACCCACCCCCCTCCCTAAAAAAGAGCCTGCTTTTTCTTTCCATCCTGCAAAGATGGGAAACTGCATTAACAAGGGAAGTCGAGTAAAGTCTTGACACAGTTTGCTAACAGTTCTCTGACAGTGTGCTGACGCTTTGCCGACAGTTTGCTGATAGTGTTCTGACAGTTTGCTGGCTGTGTGCTGACAGTTCTCTCACAGCTTGCGGATAGTTCTGACAACTCACTGACAGTTTTCTGGCAGTGTGCTGAGGGTTTGCTGACAGTTTGCTTATAGTTCTCTGACAGTTCTCTGACAGCGTGCTGATGCTTTGCCGACAGTTTGCTGATAATGTTCTGACAGTTTGCCGTCTGTGTGCTGACGGTTTGCTGACAGTTCTCTCACAGCTTGCGGATAGTTCTGACAATTCACTGACAGTTTTATGGCAGTGTGCTGAGGGTTTGCTGACAGTTTGCCGATAGTTCTCTGACAGTCAGGTTGCTGACAGGCTTCTGACAGTTTCATGTAGAACTGAGTTCATAACCCGGATGATGGGGTGGACAGGCAGCATAAAATTGATAGATAGAACCCTTGTGACGTGTGTGAAGGAGGGAGGGCTGCAGCGACAGACACATGTGGATGCATGTGTACGACTGGACAGATAGGCGTATGCCTAGATGCCTGGATGGATGCATGGATGGTTCACATGTGCATGCGTGTGTATACAACTGGGTAGATAGGCATATGCCTACCGGTAGATGGATGGATGGATGGATGGATGGATGGATGGATGGATGGCGTTGATGAGGTCTCATCGTTCGACGCGGGGTGATCAGGACTGTCAACGAGAACCCACAGGAGAAGTTTTTAACTTGCAATTGCACTGGCCTTTCTGTCGTCGCCTCTTTCCTTTGCTGCTGCTTGTAGCCTTAGCGTCCTGTACAGAGCTGCCTACGGTAAACCGTAGGCAGAGATGGAGAAGAGGACAACAAACAAGTATATATATGCCATCTGGCTGCGTGCAAGTGGGTCCTTGTGACACACGGGGATGGGGGCAGCCAGCGCTCAACCTGTCATCCACGTCGCCGGCATTGTACGTAGGAGGTGATGAACAGGTGGGGCTTTCCTTCCTTACTTTTTTTCTTTCCCTTCCTTGTTTTGCTTTTTCCCGCCTTTGCGCTCCGATTCACAGTGTGACAATATATATATATATGTGGGTGAGTGATAGTCTACTTTGATTTTGGTTAAGGTGGATTATCACTTACAGTGTAAGAGGGACTTTCTTTAGCAGAATATATTATATCTTGTTATGGTGCAAGAAAAGGTGTTGTAGATTTTCAATATAATCATCACGAAGTAAATCCACAAAACCTAAAGTAACTTCACGTTCGCCTTCCCCCTCGTTTGTTGTCCATTTCTCCCTCTCTGCCTACGGTTTACCGGGCAGTTCTATTTGACGATATATATATATATTAGCCTCCTGATGAGTCGGTGAAACTCCGACGAAACAGTTTGTCACAGCCCCTCGTTTGTTGTCCTCTTCTCTCTCTCTGCCTACGGTTTTACCGGGCAGTTCTGTTTGTGACAAGTTACGTTTTTATTATGGACTTACAGAACGTCAACTACTTAAGTATGTAACTATCGCCAGAAATGCTGTCACATAATATATATATCGTCATTATTTATGTCATAATAGATTGGATACAACATATAATTGTGTACAATATTGATAGCGCGATGGATGCATCTGATGTACGCAGGCCAATCCCGAGATTTGAGAGCTAATGATGCTTATCAGCTCATCTGATTGTCGACGATTCATCCTTAATAAACTCGTCATCTGTTTAGCTCTCTTGTGTGTTCATCCACCAAGTTCTTGATCATCCATTATTTGTTTGTGTGTCCCCGCACAGGCCAACAAGGCTGGGTGCTGAACTGGCCGATTCATCCTTAATAAACTCGTCATCTGTTTAGCACTCTTCTCCTTCGTGTGTCAAGCTCATTAGTTCACCGCTACTACCTCCGCTGAACCTGACCGGCCAAGACTAGCGAGGCTCGGTACTGACCATTATGTTCACCTCTACGACCTCTTCTCCTTCGTGTGTCAAGCTCACAGGCCAACAAGGCTGGGTGCTGAACTGGCCGAGGCTAACGAGGGTGGGTGCTGAACTGGCCGAGGCTTACGAGGGTGGGTGCTGAACTGGCTGAGGCTAACGAGGGTGGGTGCTGGACCATCCTGTTTTCCCGTTTTCTCTCGCAATTTGAGAAAACGGGAAGGTCCAGCCGTACTGCGGGCAGCAGTTGGGAGAAAAGGAGGCCCTCCTCTGTCATGGTATAGCAGGTCGATTAAAATACGCAGACACAAGGAGGCAAGGGAAGGGAAGGGAAGGGAAGGGAAGGGAAGGGAAGGGAAGGGAAGGGAAGATGTGACTAGGAAAACTCTGTTTATCAGGCAATGTCTCCACCAATCGATGACCTGGGAAGACTAGCGAGGCTTGGTACTGACCCTTATGTTCAGTATCCGTAGCAATTGATTGCCACGCATCCGTTGTGAGAACGAGGGTGAGGTTGGCGGGGGATGGGCCGGAGAGACTACTGAGAAGTGCCACCATTCTGACACAGGGGAGCATACGCACTCTTACCAGAGTGTTTTTAATCTGCATTTGGCCATCCCGGTGACCAGATACGTTCTGGAAAGCACATGTTCAAGTGTGTTCTGAATGAAGGAAAGTCGTCAGATAGCTTGGCGCTTAACTCTGCATGTTGTTTGGGGATGCAGGGCAGCTGCAGCATGGGTCCCGACGGGTCTGGCGGCAGGTAGGAAGAAGGGGGGGGGCGTGCGGCATCTACAGCGGTTGGTATGGTGGCATCTATGGCGGTTGGTATGGTGGCAGCTATGGCGGTTGGTATGGTGGCAGCCATGGCACTTCTGCAATGTTGTTTGAGGAAGTAGGGCAGCTGCGTCACCGTCCTGACGGTTATGGCGGCAGAAACTGGGGCACAGCTGCAGCACGGGCCCGAGGGGTATGGCGGTAGGTATGGTGGCAACAAAGGTGGCAGGGATGGCGGGTATGCGATAGCTGCCGTTGATTTGATCTTGTCATGGAGGTAGCAAGGCTGATTTGCTGATTATTGTTGTGGCGAGACACACCTTCAGTTACCTTCGGTGGCGAGTGCTGTCATCAGCCTAGAGAGAGGGTGAAAAGCTGGTGGCCCTGTCAGCAACCTGATCTGCAGAAGACGGAATTGTGAAACGAGTGTGATGCGCATCTGGGCCTCAGGAACGCAAATCGTACGGGCGCAGAAGTTGCGAAGGGGCATGTGGAGTCTTTCCTTGAGGATGGATTAATTGCCTGTCTTTCTGATTCGGAGGAATAATCATGAAGATCGCAGTGTGTTTCACCAGGATGAGGGTCGTTGAGATGAAGCTTGAAATTTGAAAGGTAGGGGTAGAATCTAGAGGAAGGTCGACAGATGTTGGGCACTTGAGAGGGGGGATGGTTTGGTTTTGTTGAGAGGGGGGATGGTTTGGTTTTGTTGAGAGGGGTGATGGCTTTTGGTTTTGTTGAGAGGGGGGAAAGGTTGATGGTGTGAGGTTAGTGACAAGGCTGTGTTGTTAGAGATTGCACACAGTGGGAGTGGAGGATATTCTTTTTTTGGTAGCCAATTGTACTAAGGATCTTTGGTAGCTGGTTTATCACTTATGCACGCGACACCAAGAACGAGCGTGAAGTAGGTTGTGAAACTTCTCTTCATTGGCACGAGGTATTGTCGAAGCGTCAACATGGTTGGTCAGTTACTTTACCATTGTAGCTTGCAATGTGACCCACTTCATCAACATTTTTAATCGGAAATGTTTCATAGGAGAAAAAAGTGCGTCCTCACAATCAAAGAGTTTGGAGTTTTTATGACTTGCATCCCTAGTGTGTGAATGTGTGCGAATATGTGTGCACGTGGCAGAGCGAGAGAGAGCGTATGTGTGTGTGTGTGCACGTGTGAGAGAGAGAATGTGTATCTGTACATGTGCGCGCACGTGTGTGTGTGTGTGTGTGTGTGTGAGAGAGAGAGAGAGAGGGTGTGTATGTGTACATGTGCGCGCGCGTGTGTGTGTGTGTGTGTGTGTGTGTGTGTGTGTGTGTGTGAGAGAGAGAGAGAGAGAGAGAGAGAGTATGTGTACGTGTACTTGTGCGTGTGGTTGATCTTGCTTCGCCATTTTTAAATGCAAATCCAAGAGAAAAGTAGAGAGAGAGAGAGTATGTGTACGTGTACTTGTGCGTGTGGTTGATCTTGCTTCGCCATTTTTAAATGCAAATCCAAGAGAAAAGTAGAGAAATTTTCTCTGTTACATGGACTTTCGTGGGCACTTAACAGGTTTAATGCAGTGTGTAGATTGAGATGAGATAAAGAGGTTGAACGAATACCACATTACCAACGTTTTGTTGCCCTTTCCGATAAAGTGTGTACTTGTGCGTGTCATTTTTATTTGTTGCTACTCTTATCAATCATCGATGTCCATTGTACTTTGTAACATCTCACTCCGTTTTTTGTGTGATAGTGCCCTTTGCAATGTTGTTGATGTTTATTGGGATACTGACCAGGACAAAAGAGAGAACGGGAGTAAGTTCATATTAAATTCTTAGTGCATTGCCATCCAAATTTTGCTTGCAATATCGTGCAAGAGATCAGTAGCGAGTGAAGAAAAGCCAAGTTCCAAGCATCCTGGACCCTTTTGCTTCACCGTCGACATTGTGTCCTCCTCTTGCATGTGATGGCCACACACACACAATGGTTGTTCTAAGCGTTAATGTAGTTCTGATAGGTTACGACTTATAATTTATAAACATCAATGAACATAAGACAGAGAACACCTAAATTACCATCTGTCCGTCCGATCACTGGACAGTTGGGCCAGACCGGGCCACAGACGTTTTGGTCGGAGGTTCCGTACGCCAGTTCTTCGGGGACAACTGATTTTTGGCAAATCCTCGAGTCATTTGCGTCAGTTGAAAATTGGGGGGTGTCACCACCAGAAGGTGCACCTACCCCCAGGGGGGAAAATGGGGCCCTTTAGAGAGGGAAAAGAAAAAGAAAAGCAGGGTAGAGGGGTGTGAAGGCGGTCTGCTGCAAGCAGCTGCAGAGAAAAAAAATGAATAACAAGAAGCGTGGAGGTTAGGCGTGCTGCGGCAGCAGTACCAGATGCAGAAGATTCAGCAGTTGCAGCAGCTACAGAGAGAGGAAAAGAAAAGAAAAAAAAAGAAAAAGAAAAAAAAAAGAGTGGGACTCGAGGGGGGACAGATCACCATTCAGTATGAAGTGGCCTGCAGCAGTTGCAGCTAGACCAGCAGTTGCACCTCGTGCAGCAGCTGCATCTAGTCCAACAGTTAGACCTCGTGCAGCAGCTGCATCTAGTCCAATAGTTAGACCTCGTGCAGCAGAGTTCCAACAGCCCCTCCAGCAGTTGCAACAGCTACTAGCAGCTAAACCTGGTCCACCAGTTGCACCCCACCTGGTGCAGCAGGAACAGCAGCAGCAACAGCTGCACCTGGTGCAGCCGCAGCGTACATACACGCATGCTTCTCCAGCAGCAGCAGCTGCACCAGGAACAACCCCCCCGCATGCCCACCCACGCACGCACGCACACCCACCCACTCCCACGTATGCGCACCCACCCATGCACACCGACCCACCCACGCATGCACACACACACACACACGCAGACACACTGTAGTGCTGCCAGTATGTGCCATCAGGTGGTCGATATCCCTATGGAGTCTGGACACTATTGCTGACTTTGAAATTGCCAATCTCATGCTCCATTGGGACAGGTCAGCGTTCAGCGACAAACTTTGTCAGCGCGACCTACATGAAGGTCAAGCATATATACATTCGAGTATCGGTGCATTGATGATACCCTGTCCCGGATCCAGAATAACTCCCCACCCCCTCCTCAGTCCACGAAGCTCGAGCATCAGATCATCTTCTCTCAGACAAACCACCTCCCTCTCAATCAGACCATCCTCTCCACCGCCCGCCACCTGCTGACCTTCCTGTGATCCGCCCTTTCAACCTATATCTCAACCACCCTTCCTGTATCCTAGTGAAGATCATGTTCTCCTCCCTGCGACCGCGGGCCTCCTTCACACAAGCCGGAAGCGTCTCTCTATCATCTTGTACTGCCTGTCCAACCCATCAGCACAGAGAGGTGTGCTGCAGTCAGTCCGGTTATGAACTCAGTTCTACATGAAACAACAACATCTCAGAAGTCTGTCAGCGAACTGTCAGCAGCAGCGTCTCAGTGCACTGACAGTGAGCTTTCAGTGAACTGGCAGTGAGCTTTCAGTGAACTGTCAGTGAGCTTTCAGTGAACTGTCAGTGAGCATTCAGTGAACTGTCAGTGAGCTTTCAGTGGACCGTCGGTGAGCTTTCAGTGAACTGTCAGTGAGCTTTCAGCAAATTGTTAGCAAAATGTACGAAAACTGTTTCAAGACTTGGCTTGACTTGGCTTGACTTGAATTGACTGGTTGATGCAATTTCCCATCTTTGCAAGATGGAGAGAAAAAGGCGGAACATTTTTTGCGAAAGGCGGGCAGGGGAAGGAGGGGAGGGGGAGGGGGTGGGGGTGGGGAGGGGAGGAGAAGGGAGGAGAGGGGAGGAGGGTGGGTGGGATGTTGAGCTTGGTATTGGTAAATGCATCCATGGTTACAGGGATCGCCAGACTCTCCGTGGGCATACTCACACTGGAACTTTTTCAATTTCTTTGTGGACGTGATTGTGGTCAGGTGCATTCAAGCAGGGTTGGAAAACTGGTTATATACATCCTCGAAAGTTCTAGTGTGAATATTCCCCTGGGCATTTTTTCGTACCAAAGCAGAGGTTGCAGCGGGAGAGTGGGACTCGTGTTTTTTTTTTTTTTTTTTTTTTTTTTTTTGGTCAACTGCCCAGGGGAGATACTCGCACACAAAGCTCTCTTATTTCGCATGAACCTGGGGTTAATTCTGGCTAGATACATGGGCACGGAAGTCCCCTGTGACAGCCAGTACGCCCTCACGCCCCTCTCTCACCTCAGAAGGTTGAGAAGCTGCTATCAGGGGAGATACTCGCACACAAAGCTCTCTTATTTCGCATGAATCTGGGGTTAATTCTGGCTAGATACATGGGCACGGAAGTCCACTGTGACAGCCAGTACGCCCTCACGCCCCCCTCTCAGCTCAGAAGGTTGAGAAGCTGCTGCCAGCTGTGTACCGCACTTTCAGCAGAAGCAGCAGCAGACACACAGAGCATATGCTCCCACCAGGACTTTTTCGACTCGACGCTGGACGTAGTTGCAGCCAGATTCATGCAGGTGAAGGTGGAAATCTAGTCAGATACATTCGTACAGGAAAGTCCTAGTGTGAGTATGCTGACAAAGCTATTCGATTGATTGATCGACTGATCTGATTGATTTGCCTTGATTGATTCGATGGATTGATTGATTGATTGATTGATTGGTTATTTGCTGCCGTTGGCAGAGGCTTCACCACCACCCACAAACTTTCATTCATTTCAATTTCCCATTTCTCTGTCAAAAAAAAAAACAAAAAAAAACTCCATCACTCTCGACTCTCCCCCCCAAAAAAACACAAAAAACAACAAAAACACTGATGGTCAACCGCCCCCCCCTTTCCCCCTCAACACCCCCCCCCCACCAAAAAAAAGAAAAAAATTCAAAAAAACGAAAAGAAAAAGAGGGTCAGCGAATCACTGCACTGACGGTAGATAGGGCAGCGAGCCAAATGAGGAGCATGCCAGCTAGACAAGCTCGACCGTAACAGTACGCGGGTATCAGAAGCCAGGCCCACCCTCCCAGAGACCCAATTGCCAGTCCCACTACGAGGGAGAGGACCATGAGCTGTCCCGCTGCCTCAGCCTCGTGTAGTTCCACTTGCTTGGGTGCCTCCATCATAAGCAGAGACATTAGGTGCCCGTTGGATACTCCAAGCGCCAGCGTGATGAGCATGACGTACGCTTCGTTGTGAAACATTTCCGGCCCATAACTAATCAGCGCGAAGAGCGGGAAAAATAGTCCCCGCCACAATGTGCACCTCATCACGACCAGCTGGTTCTTGACCACGTGGACCAGCGGGAACATCTTACCCGCGAAATCCCCCAGATTATAAGATGAGATCAACAGAACCGGGTACCAATTACCGAACAGAGTAGAATGGATGTCTTCCGTAATAAAGCCCGGGAAAATGGACAAGGTAACGACAAACATCCACGTCACGCTGGCCATGTAACCCTTGATATGCCAGGCCACTTGAGTAACACTGACAGCTGGCACTGTTTTGCGATGAGTTGAATGTAGTCCGCCTTCACCGGCAGCAGACGAAGGAGGAGGAGGTAGCAAAGGGGAGGAGATTGCATCCCCAACAACGTCCAAATTCCTACTCCCTCCTGCTGCTCCTCCGACGATCCCGATCCCGGCCATCATCCTTCTCTTAGCCTCCGTGAGAATCCCTTTGGGCGGCGACTTGACAAGTCCATCACTCTCCACTCCAAGAAGAGCACGATCATCATCATCATCACTATGATTACAACGATCGTTTTCTTCTTCTTCCCAATTCCTCAACTCGCCTTCATTCCTGCCGGCTCCTCCTCCTCCTCCTCCTCCTCCTCCTTCTTCTGCTCCGCTAATCACAGGACTACGATCGGGATCGCCCGACGGGACCCTGAGTATCACATCGGCGCCGGCGGCGCCTTCTCTACCAGCACCAACAGCAGCAGCATTCGCCGCCCTCCCGATCCCAACGGCTTGCTCGGTGCTGCCTCTACCGCTGCCCCCCCGACGCCCATGCGCATCCCCAAACTTTCCTTCCTCGTCGCCGCGATCCCGACCTCCACGTTCCCCGCCGCCACCTCCGCCACCTCCCCCACCTCCCTTGCTCCCCCTACCCCCCCAATCCCGATACCGATGGTACTTCACGACAGGCAACGACCGCACCACGGGGAAGCCAACCATGCACAGCAGCTCACAAACGAACGCTACTAAGAAGTACACGTAGGCACTCTGCCGTAGCGGCAAAGCCGCCTTGGTCGCTGATCGCAGTAAAGATACGAAGATTCCAGATGCCGCCGTTCCCGCCACGATCGCTTGCGTGTACCTGGTCGGCAATTCCCCGACGAAAGCGAACGCACTCCCTTGGGCCAGGGCATCCGCTGCGCCCGCGATGGCAATCGAGACCACAGTCAAGATGAGTGTAGCTGGAGTCCCGCGCACATGGGAGATAGTACTCTCGCTACTCCTTACTCCACACCAGTCCACCAGAGGGACTACCAGAACGCTCACAGCGTAAAGAGCGAACCCGAACAACGCCCGGGAGGAGGAGGAGGAATGTCTGCCAAGGAAAACCAACAGAAGAAGGAAGAGGAGCAAGGGGAAGATGTAGGAGATGCTGACGACCCGATCGACGTGGAGACCAGGATAGATGTCACCGAAGTAATCAATGGCAGTAATGAACGCATTCCAAGGCATAAGAATGCCCAGGCCCAGCCAGAAGAAGATGGCATACGCCAGGTTCCACGTGTCATCAGGAGGGGGAAGGATTGATCCCTGCTTACCTGTCTTACCTTCCATGACTGCTCTCTCTCTCTCTCTCTCTTTCTCTCCCACCTTCTCACCACTTCTCCCCTCACTAGCTACCTCCTTTGCGCTTCGTTCCCCTTCATCCTTCCTCCCTCCTCGTTCGCCCCGTGCCGCCCTCCATCCCCGCTGCGCTGTCATCCTTCCTCCCTCCTTGATCTTTCTCCTCTGTGTCGAGCGCTGGCCGCAGCAGTGAATCAGAACAGTAATGACAATGGATCTCGATGACTACACCAGATTCTCGAAAATTTGAGAGTTCTGCCTC
>BFEA01000039.1:3748572-3771261 GCA_003427395.1 Chara braunii
CTCTCTCTCTCTCTCTCTCTCTCTCTCTCTCTCTCTCTCTCTCTCTCTCTCGCTCGCTCTCTCTCTCTCTCTCTCGGTCTCTCTTTCTCTCTCTCTCTCTACCAGTCTCTCTCTCTCTCTCTCTCTACCGGTCTCTCTCTCTCTCGCGCGCGCGCGCACGCTCGTATTGAGATCGTAAAACGAAATGCAGTGTTTAGATCGACGCGTAGAAAAGAAGAAGAAAACGAAATGCAAGGTCGGACGTTAAGGAGGAAGGAGGAGATCGAGGTGACAGACAGAGGAGGGAGGGAGGGAGGGAGGGAGGGAGGACGTAAAAAAGGGAGAGAGGAGATTGAGCAGACGGAGAGAGGAGGGATAGAAGACGGAGGACGCAGGAGGGTCAGACGTTAAGAAGGGAGGGAGGAGATTGAGCAGACGCACGGAGGAGGGAAGGAGCAGTGAGGGCGCAGGAGGACATAGAGAGGGAGGCAGCGTGAGGAGCGAGGCAGGATGACGGGAGGTCAGGCGGAGGTCGAGCAGACGACGGGGAGGGAGCATGTGGAGCGGATCTCGTGCGCAGGGAGGAAGGAGGGCAGAGGGAGGGAGGAAGAAGGGAAGAGGGAGGGAGGAAGGAGGGTAGAGGGAGGGAGGAAGGAGGGAAGAGGGAGGGAGGAAGGAGGGCAGAGGGAGGGAGGAAGAAGGGAGAAAGGAGGTGGTCAGGATATCGAGGGGAGATTTGGCTAAGGTCGGGAGTGGAGAGGTAGGAGGTCGGGGGTAGGGAGGGAGAAGGTCCGGAAGAGGGAGTGTGGACAGCGGCGACCGGTGGAGGAAGAAGATGGAGGAGAAGAAGAAGATGAAGGGCCTCGGGACGACACTTAACAAATGTGAAAAAGAAGAAAATACGTTGGATGTATCTTTCCGTGTTCTAGCGGGAAATGCGTTCTAAATTTGCACATTTGGTGAGTGGTGCGGCAAGGCCCGAAGAATCCACACCATGACTTTTTACACTTCTCTGTGGACGTAATTGCTAACAGGTGCATCCATGCTGGGTCGGAAACACGTTCATATACATCCAGCAAAGTCCTCTCGTGTGAGTATGCCCTACGACTCTCTCTCTCTCTCTCTCTCTCTCTCTATACACATCTAGATGTGTATAAGAGACAGCCTTGGCATCGTTCTAAAATCCCTTCCCCAATTCAATTACTTAACTGAAATTATTCATTCAATCATTAAATTATTCATTCCATCATGGAATTATTCATTCATTCAATCATGAAATTATTCATTCCATCAATCATGAAATTATTCATTCATTCAATCATGAAATTTTTCATTCATTCAATCATGAAATTATTCCTTCATTCAATCAATGATATTATTCATTCAATTAAATTATATTACGGGTACTACGGACTCTTTGCGATCGCACAGCCTTTATTGGTGGACTTCAACGGTATTACCTAAAGGCTGTGTTGTAACGAGATGTCATTTCGCCTCCTGTCCCCAATTACACTAATTCAGTAATCTGCCTCCCCCAATATTGGAGGTGGTAGGAGAATCCACCAATAATTGGCTTCCGGGGTCAAGTCTCACTAGCAGAGCGTTGAGCTACCTCAACGCCTGAATCTGGACGTGTTTGTGGAGACGTGGAGTTCAGGAAACTCGACACCATTTCTGCACATCTCCGCAAAAGCGTCCTCATTCAGGCGTTGAGTATACGCTGCTAGTGGGACTTGGCCCCTGGCTTTCCCCTGTGTTGAAGGTCCCCGTCTATTGGTGGGGAGCTGCACCTTGCTGGCAATCGGGCTGAGCGTCCCTCGTTCTTCGTCTTGTCTTGTGAATAATGTGATATGTTTTGCTATTTGATATGTTTTGTTATTTCACGCTGATGCGATGTGCGGTTACTATAGTGCTCATTGTCCACGGGTACTCTATCTCTCATTTTCTTGCTGGCACCTGTGCACTCTCGACCTCGGTCATACTATTTGCCGTGTCCCTCTGTCTTTGCCCAGCTCTCTCTCTCTCTCTCTCTCTCTCTCTCTCTCTCTCTCTCTCTCTCTCTCTCTCTCTCTCTCTCTCTCTCTCTCTCTCTCTCTCTCTNGACCTGACCGGAAAAAACCGTAGCAGGAAGCTAGCGAAGTCGTAGTATATATCGTCACAAACAGAACTGCCCGGTAAACCGTAGGCAGAGAGAGAGAAGAGGACAACAAACGAGGGGCTGTGACAAACTGTTCATATATATATATATATCGTCACAAATATATATATATATATATATTGTCACATGATATCAGAGCGCCTAAGCGAAAAAACCAAAAAAACAAATATATATCAGGACAGAATCCTGGACCAAATGCATTCCTTGTGATGCAACATTTCGAATGTATCGGGACCCTAATCCGATGCACATACGTTTAGAATACTGGACACTGGGGCAAGGACCTCTCTCTCTCTCTCTCTCTCTCTCTCTCTCTCYMCMCACACACACACACACACACCACGCGCACCATTGCCACCCACCAGAGCACGCACTTTATTGGGATTAAACAATGAAATGAATGCAACGTTTAGATCGACCCCTACAAAAGAAGAAGAGAAGAAAATGCAAGGTCCGGCATCAAGAAGGGAGGGAGGAGATGGAGCAGACGGATAGAAGAGGGAGGAGATCGAGCAGACGGACAAAGGAGGGAGGAGTTCAAGCAGATGGACAGAGGAGGGGAGGGAGGAGGATGATAAAGGACATAGTACGATCGGACTTTAGAAGTGGGGAGGACATCGAGCAGACGGAGGGAGGAGGGAGGAGGGAGGGGGGAGGGAGGACGGAGGACGGAGGACGGAGGAGTGTCAAACGTTAAGAAGGGAGGGAGCACATCGAGCAGACGGAGGAAGGAGGGAGGAGCGAGGACCGAGAGAGAGGGAGATGGCGGGTGGAGGGAGGGAGGACGAAGGATCGAACGTTAAGAAAGGAGGGAGCACATCGAGCAGACGGAGGGAGGAAGGAGGAAGGAGCGAGGAGGGAGGAGGGAGGAAGGAGGGAGGAGGGAGGAAGGAGGGAGGAAGGAGGGAGGAAGGAGGGAGGGGAGAGGGAGGAAGGAGAGAGGAGGGAGGAGGGAGGAGGGAGAACGAGGACGGAGAGAGAGAGATGGCGGGCGGAGGGAGGGAGGACGGAAGGTGGAGGTCAGGCGGAGGTCGAGCAGAGGAAGGGGAGGTAGGAGGTCGGGCGGAGGTCGGGCGGAGGGAAGGAGGGAAGGCGAGGGCGGAGGTAGGTAGGGCGGGGAGGTTGGACGGACGGAGGGAGGGAGGAGAAGGAAAGCGGGTGGGAGGTGGTCCGGCGGCTGTCGAGCGCAGGGAGGTAGGAGGTAGGCGGGAGGAAAGGAGAGCGGAAGGAGGGAAGGAGGGAAGGAGGAGGGCGAAGGGAGGAAGAAGGAAGGGAGGAGGTCGCGTGGAGGTCGGCGGGAGATCGGGGGAAGGTCGGGGAATGGAGAGGACGCAGGTCGGGCGTAGGGAAGGAGAAGGTCCGGAAGAGTAAGCTGAGGCGGCGGCTACAGATGAAAGAAGAAGAAGAAGTGAAGAATGAAGAATTGAGGAAGAAAGGAGATGAAGGGCCTCGCCGCGCACCTCACCAAATGTGAAAAAGACAAAAGTACGTTACGTTGGATGAATCTTTTCATGTTCTAGCCGGGAAATACATTCTAAATTTGCACTCTGCGCTGCCCTCCAACGGCAGAACGCTTTCCCGATCGCGAGAGGACCGCTTTGAAAGCGATCAACGCCAGGAAGCGGCAAGGCGCAGATAAATTTTGTCGTTTGCACCTCCCATTATCGAAAGGCCAGCAGAGAAACCATACGCCTAAACCAACCCGTCGGCGCGCAGCGTTCGAAAAGACGGTTCCCGCGGCCCACTTCAGAGGGTTGGGAGAAGCAAACAAGTACGTTCCAACGGGCTAGGCCAGTAGGTACACCCATGAACCATTGAAAATTGAAATAGGGCCTGGCCAGACCCTCCTTGGAAATCCGATTTTTAGGAAATGGGAGTCTTTACACCCCGTCCTAATCCTGTGAAAGCGCTCCCGAGAGATTTCCTTGGGTTCCTCGGAACCCCTAGCCAAAACGTCCAAGGGTCCTCGCTACATCCCTTGGGCCACCAGTACCCCAGGGGGTCTTAGGCCCCCTCAGGGGAGGCTCTGATGCAAATGCATATGGATCCATGTGGTGCACCGATTCAGCTACAGCATTAACGGCCTAAAAACGTGGAGGTACTGGTGGTTTAAAGGAGCCACGATTGGCGGAGTGTTCTGGAGCGACAGGATAATTTGGAGTCGATGGTGGTGCACAGGTCGTCCGTGGTCCATTGCGCCGACATCACCGGCCTCCAGTACCCAACGGGCTTCCAACGGCCTTCCACCGTTACCGTTGGCACGAAAATGCATGGGGGTGGTTCTTCAGCTGCAAGACGTTTTACGGAACAAGGTTTTTTGTGCGTGCGTCGCCGGCCGTGATATCCAACGGTCGAATTTTTCAATTTTTCTACAGGCGATGTTGAAGCATTGTTGGTCGATTGCAGTCATCTGCCTAGCGTGTTTTGTCGGCTATTGTCGGGAGCAGTGATGCAAGCTTTGTTTCGTGCACGCCTCGCGTGTTGCGATTCATGGCAAACGTCCTACAGCAGTTTCCGCTCCTGCTGCTGGTCACTCTTCTTTTGCTCCTTGTCGTTTTGTTTCACATGTGCATTGTTGTGTGGGTCCTCGTGGCAGACGGAAACGATGAACGGTGAGGGAGACGATGATGGACAAGCGGGAAACCTCCAACAGACAACCGACACGCGCCATTGATTACTCCACTTCAGAACCGGCGGCCGGGGCACGCCGTGCAGGCGCGTATGACCCGACTTTGTATAGTCATCTCCCACCTCACGAGCAGCCACCGGATCCTGAAGAGGAATGGGTGGATGATCTGCCCCACGCTCTGCCTCCGAGGAGCAGATCGACACAGAACTGGATGGGGAGCCATTATTAACAACGAGAGGGGGTGACAAGTCGTCATTCGTTCTCTACTCTGCTAGAGGACGGTATCGGTGGAGGCGATGCGGAGATTGTGGACTTGGATTTTGGCTTGCCAAGCGAGAGTGTTGCAACAACTACACACACTCGTACGTTCAACCTAGCGTCTGGTGTGAGCGTGGTGCAAATGACTGTGCATGGTAGAAAGTCCTCTCCGCAAGGTGGCAGAGCTGATGGATTTCATCCGCCACCTTCCTTTTCTCGAGGTGCGTGATCATCCGGTGACATGGTGGGGACGGCGTTGCCCCCCCCTTCGGCATCGTCTTTGACTGCGCCACACCAGAGGGTGGCCGCACCGACGACGAACACAAGCACCGCCGGATCGGAGGAAGGTGGGAGGCAGGTGTGGGAGTCATCTCGGCGACAGATGCGTCAAATAAGCGCGGAGAACATAACGAGTGGGGTATCGAGGATGTGTGTGGCAAGTGAAGAAACGAATGCAGAAGACGCCCAACGGGCGAACAATTACGAATCTCCAGGTGTTCTCTGCGAAGAGGAAGCGGAAGACGCGGAGGACATGGAGATTCGACCCGTGCCTGTGCGTGGTAGAGGCAGGGTTGGAGGCCTGCATCAAGAGAAGGTTGTTTCCCGTGGTGATCGCCGAGCGTGCCCCCCACCCCTCCACATAGTCGAACCAGAGTCAAGCTTGACAGGGTCTTCTTTCCTCTGTCCCATCATGCACCCGTATCCGACACATTACAAGTGTCAGATCCGTATACCCTATCGCAACTCGTTCTCAAAACAAACGGGCCCGATATCAAACAGGCAGAGGGGGGACGGGGAATAAACAATGCTATTTTTTTTTTCTTTTTTCTTTTGCATTTTTTTTTTCCCACCATAGTGCAGTTGCAGCTCATTCGTTTTGATGAACGGGCGCTTGGACAGCTCGTAGAAACAGGAGGGGAATCTATAAAAAAAAATCTTTAAAATCTTTATAAAAAAAAAAACGAAAAAAAAAAAACAAGAAACTTACGTGAACAGTTGATGTCTCTAATCGGTAATAGCAGGGTCCTTGGCCAACACGGGTGTGAGTGTGAGTGGGTTGTTTGTGATCTGTGGGAGAGTGTTGGCCTTAAACACTACTTTATTCGGTTGGGGGTGCGAACGATGAAAAGGGATGCCTAACTACTAACAAAATGGTCAGTCTTTGTGTTGGTCGGACCCCCACCGGCGACCCCACCCCATCCTTGACCGCCATGGTTGGGGCGGGGTGCAACATGCATCCCCTCTGATGGTTGCAGTGAGACAACAAAGCTATATTTGGAAACGGTCCCCTGTCTAAGTCTTAGGAGTAGTGGTAGGTAGGTAGTGAAGATGAATTGAAAGATGAGGAAAAAATTGAGAAAAGATAGCATAGTTAAAAAATTTTAAAAAAATAAAAAAATAAAAAAATGGTCGCCCGTCCGCGACGGGCGCCTGCTATAACTTTGAGGACTATAATTTCCCAGTCACTTCCAATTGCGCTGTGTGGTGCTTCGCATACATATATTTATATTTATATTTATATATATATGTATGTATATATTTCCTCTGTTGGCTTACGCCAACGGTCTTGTCGCGTTCGTCTGTATGTTTTTTTTACAAGGAACGTGGGAATTAAACTCCCGTTGAATCCCGTTGAATTTGAAAAAAAATTGTTGAATTCCCGTTAACGCGAAAATGGGCCGCTCCCGCGCTTTTCGGAAAAACAGAATTGATGCGTGGGGTCCGGAACACGTGACCCTAGGCAAAAAAACAAAAACAAAAAAAACATTCCCCCAACCCCTGAGGCGCCTCTTATACCACCGAATTAGACCAACATTGACCGACCTGCCACCCGCCACTCACCAACTCCCCGGCACCAGTCCCCAAACCTACCTGGAAGTCCTCTAAGCCATGCGCCCCCACATCCCCCAACCCCCAAGGCCCCAATTATGTGTGTGCAGGGGCGAGGTCTCATTAGCAGTCGGATAGGAGTGTGGCCCATCTTGTGTGACACTGAGTGGCAGTGGCTTGACAAGTTCATTACGAATTTTTGGGCTGAGAAAACAGAAGAAAGACAAAAAAAAACAACAAAATTGGGACCTCATACCGAAAATCACGGCAGAGTGCTTCCCAACCATCAGATCACAAATGATCTCATGGTGGTGGTTACAACAACAGTGAACAAAGTAACTGCCACATTTTCTGGAATAAACTTGACTTATGTGAGCGTTGATCCTGACACCCTCCATATACTCCGTGTTTGAAGGAGGGCTCCACCCAATGAGATAATTGCACAACAGCAAGTAAAATACTGAAAATCTTTTATCTTGTGGGCCTAAGGCTGACCTCACCCTCGTTTGGGGTTGGCCACACCCCCAACCGATTGGAAAGATTCTGGTGGGAAGCTTTTTTTACTCGGGCATGCCCAATTAAGGAGAGGAGGAGGGGAACGAAGATCTCCTTACTTTTTCGGGTAATACAAGTAAAATATTGACTGTGGGATCACGAGTACTACACGGCAGGATTTGGGTCACTCAACTGCCCCACAAACTTGTTTCTATCCTATCCTGTTGCTAGTGGGACCTCGCTCCCGATGTGTTGTGTGTGCGCGCATGTGTATATGAGTGTGTCTGCGTGTGAGAGTGTGTCTGTGCATGAATATGTATGTATGCGTGTGTGTATGTGTGTGTTTGTAAGTGTGTGTGTGTGTGTGTGCATGTGTGTGTATGTTTATGTGTGTTTGTATGTGTTGTGTATCTCTGTGTGTGCGTGCGTGTCTGTTTTTTCTTTTTTATTTGCTTTTATGTTTGTTTTTTTTTTATACTTAAAAAAAAAAAAATGTTGTTATACATCTTTGAAATTTTTATAACCCTATATTTTTAGCTTGTTTTTCTGTTTTTTTTTTTAGCCTTAAAAATATCTCTGTGTAACAAAAAAAAAAAACCCTCATTTTATTTGTTTTTTTTTTCTTCCATTGTCTTTATGTTTTTTTTTGTTTTTAATATAGTAAAAAATCAAAAAATAAAAATAAACATATGAGGTTGTAGAGCTCAAAACGATCTGCAATCCTCTATTTTTATTTTATTTTTTGATTATTTTCAGCCTGCGAAAAAAATCATCGTGGGTCCCGTTGTAACCCGTCTAACGGGCTTTTCAACGGGGATTCAATGCGGATTCAATGCGCGTTGAATCTTTCAACACGGAACCCGCGTTGATTCGATTTTCGGATACACAGGCGTCCGTGGTAAACCCACGAACTGTTGAGATACAGATCGGAGTTCGATCCCCATTGAGGATCAATTTTTGTGTTTTTTTTTTAACTCTTTCTCGATTCATGCGTATCATCCTTGCACAGGGACCATGCAAATCTGTGCAGCGGATTTTCGCCACATGATCTCAACGATCGTGAGGCCAAAAATTGGCCGCGCCCGGTTAAACTGCCCCCAGGCTTCTCCTGCAAAAGGAGCTAGTATCAATAGGGCGTCATCGGGTTTAATCCCAACGTTTGTTGGGTGAGAAGTCAATGCGGTAACCTACTGGGCTAGCTTCTATTACGGAAGTAATATGAGCGAATCTTTTATAAGAAGACTCTCAGTGCAACTGCCTCCCGATTGTGACCTCGGAACTTTGCCTACTCTACCCCTTCCCCAGGTTGGTTGCCTGTTTCGAATGGTTGGACACTGTGTCCAGCGATTAGGCACTTAACCCCCGCTGTTCTGCAGTCAGTTTGTGCCTGACCTTGACGAAATACAAAGGTCGCATGCGACCTTTTTCCTCGATAAGCCGGATCGTGGCCTTAACGAGGCAGCACCTTTGCAGCTCAACTTCAACTCGCACGACTCATCCCTTACGGTAGCTGCATACCCTCGCGGGGCGATCCTTGTTAACCCCTTAGGCTCTGAATTGCAGTCGCGCATTATTATTTTACGTCAGATAGGTTTGAAAATCATCATTCCAGCCTTCTCACTTTCATACATCTCTGCGGCTTTACCATACACGGAGAGAAGTTGGTCATGCCGGCGGTTCTCGTCGTCATTTCTGGATGTCGCAAGCGTCCTAACTTCGATTTAAAAATTTTAGTCTCTCAATCTTAGGGTTGGTTCATATAAGTTTTTCGCAGACACATGTCTCATCAAGTCTCTCAATTAAAAGAAAAGTCGGACAATGTTCCACGTTTAAAACCCGGTAAATACCCTTGTCAGGGTTTTTTCCCCGACAACGCCCGTTTCCTGAGTCCTGCCACGCCTGCTACGGTTTTCGATTACACTTGCAACACCCTCCTGTTGGGTCACACCTGCGACACCGGCCATGAAATCAATGGAGGATGAACAATTATTGTCGGCGAGGAGGATGACGGATCAGGACATGAACGACGTCGGAGACTCTAGGGAGTAGTAGGAATTGGGAATGCAAAGGGGCGGGAGGCAATAAGCCTCGCTCCACTACTCACGAAATATTGTAAATGAGAATGAATCGTCCGCTAGAACATGGGAAGATGCACCATCTTTTCGTTTTCCTCTTTGCATTTTTTGAGTAGTAGTGGAGCGCGGCCCAAGCCAAAGGTGGCAAACTTTTAGATGGGAAGATGCACCGTTTTTTATTTTCTTCTTTGCATTTTTTGAGTAGTGGAGTGAGGCCCAAGCCAAAGTTGGAAAACTTTTAGACTTCCAACAATGCAACGGTGTTGCAACAGGGGAAAAAAAACATGGTTGTTTGAGACTTCTGACGAGGCATCGAGAGAAAAAAAATTGGGTTTATAACTGTGGTGACGGTAAAGGGGGGCGGAGAGAGGGGAGTGACTGGGTTGGGGGGTTGGAATACGTAGGTACCAAGTATTCCACGGTTACCCGATAGGAACCTCTACCCGCCTGTACCCATTCTAGTTTTTTTTGTTGCCACCTGTACCTGCCCATACCCGTTCTATTTTCCTTTTTGGCCACCCATACTAAGGTTTCCCCCCTCCCCCTACCCCTACTTGCCCCTACCCGCCCATGATCTTCAAAAGGGCAATTGTGCCCGTCCTAATAACGACCACTATTGGTTTTGCCTGCCCATACCCAGCTCCCCCTTCAGAAGGGGTACCCATCCCCACCCATAACCCCTCGGTTACAGTTGGGTACAGTCAGGTACGGGCAACAGTTATCCGTTTTCCCTCTGTGATTCACACCGACAAAGCACCCTAGACCCATTTTAGATGTATATGCACTCACTCACGTTCTCAAGCGATTTTTCCTAGCCTTAGTTGAGCACCCACAAAAATTGTGAGAGTGCATGCTGGAGAGAAAACCTAATATATGATAGATGAAAATACTCCTTCCCTAACACCTCACAAATATTTGTGAGTATCAGGTTCGTGTGAGCATTATATTGCTATGTTAAAAATATGCGGAATGACGTTTTGTGTGCGAGCGGCACGAACCATTGTCGCTTATATGGCCTGTGACAAGACCTTCATCCTTGAAATGAACAATTTTATCGATGATGTTTTTTAAAATGAACTCTTTGTAGCATGAACCACTTGATGTTTGCAACTGTTGTTGAGCAAACTCAATTGGATGAGCTTGCATTGGCCTTGTTGTTACGTTATGACTCAAAACATATAAAGGTCTCGCTGCACAATACACGAAAAATTAACAAAAAAAAAAAAATCCACACATAATTGAAAATTTTATCTTATGAATCGTAAGGAATGTATTTTCTTTGTTTTGTGTGTCGTATAACGAAATCCTAAAATTTATACAAAAGCAAGTTCAAGTTGATTCTCAACGAACTTTTTTTGAGAGCTACCTTTGTCGAGTACATTGGATCCCTCCTTTTTCGAAAGAGGTGAGAGCCCTTCCGACAAACAAAGACAACTTAGAACGCCACAAAATAACCCCGTGAGCCGTCAGGATGGTTGTGGTCGCGTCGTCCCTTCGCCACTCTAACCGGGTGCGCGAGCTGTACTTCCCACAATTTCCTACGACAGGATAGGTTCCCACAGGGCACAACTTACCTTCCCTAAGGGGTTGTCACCATCTTTAAGGGCGTATCCCTACCGTGACGGTTTCAAGTGGACCCGAACGCCAAGTGGACCCGAACGTCGTTTGTCCCTTAGGGCGCTGATCTTTGAAGTACGAAGCAAACGTTGGTCGACTTTGACGGTTTCAACCAAGCGTGAAACCCCAATTTTTCCTAGTCCCTTAGACACATAGTCAAGCGAAAGTAATAACCACCGCACTCTGTTACTTCGAAAAAAGTCGACATAAATATATCAAATTTGTGATGATAACTGAAAAAATCCAAATCATCATATGGTACATCCAATAACTAAAATCAAAACTAAGGCAGTCCGATTACCTTGTCGTCTGCATCGAGGTTATTGTCGGAATCAACTTCTTGTTGGTTGCTGTATGATTCTTTTGTTTATCAAGTCAACCCGAGGTCGGTTCCCACCTTCTTCACAAAGGCGATAACCCTCGACGCCGTACCTTATCATACAGCTTTCGAAAGATACTGAAATTTTGTTAGTACAATTTACAATCATGAGTGTTATTCATTATAAGCATCTGACATCATTTACCAACTTATTGTTTCGCATTAAAAATATATAGGCAGAAAAGGTTGTGCATATGACTCTTTTGGTCTGGATGACTATGATATGAAAATGTAAGTCGTACATTCTGTCAAATATGGAGCGTGCATAACTGCGTATTGACAAATGGTCAGAAAACTTATTGGTGGTTTAATTTATTCCACCATTATAATACAACCTCACATCTTCTCAGTACAAACCTGTGTACTACGACGAACGTGTTCGTACGTTCGTGAAAACAGCTCGCGAACAAGTTCGGGCGAACATGATTTTTTTTCTTCGTAAAAGAAAAATAATAATATTAAAAAAATATTATTTCGGTTTTTTATTTTTAACTCATGATTGACAACGAATTTGAACATGATTCCAGGGCAAAAGTTGCTTGTATTGTTATTTTACATAACATATATTTTTTTCCAGATGTTTTTGAGAACATTTTTTTTAAAAAATATTTTTTATGTTTGCCTTCGGAGGGTTTTTGACACTTGTTCTTGTTCGGGCGAACATGTTTGCATTCGCCTCCAAACAAGAATACAGTGCTACGTAGGTACAAACAAAAAAAAAGAGATATGAGAATATTGTCAAAATTTAAAAGTTTTGAATGACCTTTTGAACTCAGCATGTAAGTTTATAAATTTTACGGTTTTTGTGTCTCGCCCTTTGAAAAACAATGCAATTTGGTAAATTGGATTTAGTTTGTCTAAAGAAATTATGACCGTTGTCAGAAGTTCAAAAAGAATAACAGAATTTCGGGGTTGTAGGAACCTTAAATTTCACACAAGTTGTATCACAATGAGGTAAAGAACGAGCAAATTTAAGAAAATTAAAATTGTAAGTCTTGCAATTTTTTATTTTTTTTTCGTGAGAACGACTGTGTAACAAGACCTTGAATCAAAGTTTTTCGAAAGATGTAATATTTAGTAATCAAGATTGCTCATGGAATTAATTCATAAAGTTTGCATTTTATGTTTTTCAAAAAATTAGGAGGGGTGAAGGTTAGAGGTAATATTAGAGGGTATGACAACCCGATTGTAAAACATTTTTTTGCCTTTTCTTTCTTAGAAAGGATGCTCACTCAACTGTCTTGCACAACGTAATGGTTTGTATATTGCATTGTAAATATTAAAGGGGTGTGCTCAATCTGTATGTTCCTTATTTTTTGGGATTTTGTTTTCAAAATTATGTATTTTTGAAAATCTTAGAAAAATATGGTAATGTTTTTTTTTGTCCCAAAACAAATATTAAGAGTTAAAGACTTTGGTCACAAATAGAATACAAAGATAATATCATAGTCATTACACGACTTTAACTTTATAAAGTTGTCGCACCATTCTCACAACAATTTCTGTTACCCTAACAAATACGATAATAAATTAAATGGAAAAATATTAAGCAAAAAAAAATTGACTATCCAAGGATGATACTTAAATCTAAATAAGAATTATGATAAACAATATTTTATGAAATGATTGAGTTCATAAGCTGTTTAAGTTTGAAACATTGAATTTTATATACAGATAATCGATACCTAAGGTTGTTGAAGAAGAGTGACGAATGAACGAAATATGATTAACTTGCCTAACTTTACCTATAAATTATTGAAATACATACGTGGATGCAAACCAATCTTTTAGTGACACATAACTTTCTATCAATGTACTCCATAGATATTTGTTTTTAAGTCACCTTCCTCGAAACAAATATGATATTATCATTTATGACATTGCTTATTTTCAATCCTCAAAGACACATATATTTTTATGGACTATGCTCCAACTTTTTTGTTTTTGATAATATTATGAAAATTAGTTACCGTTCTCGTTTTCCTGTTTAGTCGCCCCTACTTCTTTCTCCCTAAAATAATGACTATACCTCCTTTTTGTATAACTCATTTTATAAAATCATTAACTTCATCATCGACTCCATCATAATTTTTTTATTAATGTAATTATTTTTTGTCTATATGTCGAAAATTATCTTATGAACTCTCGGGGCAGAAATCCTGACAAGGGTATCTGCTCGTGTTTTTCGATGTCGGACGCTATCTAACCTTTTTACATTGAATTTGAGGACTTGATGATACTGACGTTTGCCAATAGTTTATTAAGACCTTACCTATGACCGAGAGATTAAAATTTTTTGAACTTAGGACCAAACGCCTGCGGCATCTAGAAGTAGCAGCAAGAACCGGTGATATAAAGAAAAATTGAAGTGAGTATACGAGGCAGTGACTATTGGGACTCGCAGCACATGCGGTTTTCATGGGGTCACTTTTTCTTCTTTTTCGGTGCACGGTGCGAGCGATTTTGAGTTTGGGATTATGCAGTGCTTTGGCAGTAACGTAGGACCACTTGAGACCATTATGGGACCGAGTGAGACTAACTTGAGATCAAGATGCAGGTACAGACGCGATGATTGGAAGTGATTTGGGAGTTGCGGTTCAATGTGGGACAAATCCTTTGAGGTTATGGTGTAATTGGGACTATGAAGGGAACGAGGACCGTGTGAGACTTATTGTTTGGAGCACCCTCCTGGAGGGTTATCCCACTTGAGTGTTCTCAATGGACTTGACTCTTGCTCATTCAGACATTTAGGGAAGGACGCAGACCATTGTTTAGTGGAAAGGTCACAACTCGTGGAGTTGTGCGGCGGTCATTTTCTTTTGATTGGAGTATTACTCGGTTTCTTGAATGAGTCGGATTAAACTTCACTCAAGGTCAGTTGATTCACTTAGACTTCCCTTCACACCGGTGTGAACCCACACTTTGCTTGATCATGTTTGTTTTGAATGTTCAAAAGAAAAGGTCGAGTAAAGTTGTGCGAGTCATGCATGTGAATGAAAATGTCTGACTTTGGGTATGGGTTTTTGTTTGTTTTCTCGAACTTGTTGCTTGGCTTGGTGTGCAGGTAGGTAGAAGGATGTTGTAAAGGACAAATTTGATTGTGTCTACATGGGATGATGAAAAAAAATGTCTTCTTTCTTCTTACCACATGTCTGGATGTCAAAAGGGCATGTGTTTTGAGAGGGTTAATCTAATGTGTGTCGAAAAATAATTGGATTTAAATAAAGAAGACAATATTAAATTAGACTTAACGTTTTCCCGATGATTACCTGTTCTATCCCGAATGACCTTATCTATTTGTATTTGTCCAAATGATTCTCATTTTCTATCTCCTCTGACTTTTTTTCGTCTAAGTTATCATGAACTTAGGAGAAATGAAAATAACTGAAAGTTACTTGCAGTGGACACATTCTCTTTCTCTAGGGAGCATTTTGGGCGGGGTTTCGTTGCTTTAGGAGTCGGTCCTGTTATCAACCCAGAGAGGACCGTTCTACGGGGGGGGTACTCTACCGATTCGGTGGAGACGGCCCGACTTCTGAGAACCAAGTTTTGTACTCGGGCGAGGAGGAGACCACTTCCTAGAGGAAGAGGCATGCAACACTTCAAGTAATGTACCTAATCAAGAATCATCCGTAAAGCAGTCTGGGTAGAGAAAGTATGGAGACGGGTGTGTGTGAGCCTAATCTTAGGTCGACGGTAGGGTGAGATGACTGACTCTGGCGGCGTGTCTCATCAAGTCAAAACTAAGGCAGTCTGACTACCTTGTTGGTTGTATCATAGTTGTTGTTGGAGCGAACTCCTCGTTCGCGGCCGTATGATTTTTATTTATGTAGTTTGATCTGGGGTGATCGGATCTTATTTTGTTTCTCCAAGTTATCGTTTCAGTTTGGATATATATTCTTGTCGACATTGGATGGCTGTTATAATTTTCGTTAGACTATGTGTCTAAGGGACTAGGATTAATATTTGGTTTTCACGCTTGGTTGAGACTATTCTAGTGAATCGCGGTATGCTTCGTACTTAGGAGATCAGCGCCCTAAGGAACGGACGACACTCGGGTCCACTTGGCGTTAACCAAACGTTTTCTATACTGCAGCGAACGAGCAAACACCCTCGGTTGACCTACCTCTGCAATTGCATTTAAAAACTTCCGCATGTGGGTTAGTAGCTCGGTAGGGATACGCCCCTAAGGGTGGTGACAACCCCTTAAGGGACCGTAGGAAGTACGGTTGGTGCAACCGGCTAGAGCGGTGAACACACAACTGTCTCGACGGTTCGCGAAGTTATTTTGTGTCGTTCCCGAGTTGTCTCTCATTTTGTTTTGGGTTTACTCCTGCGTGACACGACCGGGATCTGCGAAAAAGACGGGAGCCGATGCGCTCGGCAGGTGTTTTAGGCTAGTTGTGGCGATGCGACAGACCGAACGTCCCTTTGAGTAGGGTTATGCTGCCGAAGTGCGGACGTATCGACGCTGTATTTTTTGTGTAAGGTTGAGGAAATGTTGTCCGTTTAACGACAACCGATTATTTATTTTGTTCGGCGACGTGCTGCTGGATTGTCGACACGGCCTCAACAATCATTTTTGTGGGGGAAATATTGTTGGCGTTACTGTGCGACGTCGACATTTTTTTTTGTAAGGAAGTGTTGTCCGATTGGCAGCACGTTGACTACATTTTTTCCAAGGGGCAGTGCTAGTAAAATTTTACGGCGTAGTGGAGCCGTCATGTTGGTGTGCGGTCAGGCGAGAGTGTCGCACAACGATAGTGGTATCGGTTTTGACGGCGCGGCGTACAGTGGTCATTCGTTGTTTTTTTTGTGATGTGCAGCGATTATGATGGACTCCAGTGTGACCTAAAGGTTGCATTGGTGCGTGGTTGGGATTGTGCGACACTGGTGCACGATTGGGTCTGTGCAGCAATGGTACATGGACCGGCTGCATAAAGAGAAATTGAAGTGAGTGTACGAGGCAGTGGCTATTAGGGTTTGCGGAACATGCGGTTTTCACGAGGTCACTTTTATTTTTATTTTGCAGCGCACGGTGCGAGCGGTTTTGAGTTTGGGACCATGCGGTGCTTTGGCAGTAACGTAGGACCACTTGGGATGCTCTAACTTTTTTGTTTTTGATATTACTATGAAAATTAGGTATTGTTATTGTTTTCATTTTCAGCCGCCCCTGCGTTTTACTCCCAAAAATAATGACTATACCTTTTTTCTGTATAACTCATTTTATAAAATCATTAACTTCGTCATCGACTCTATCATGTATATTGTTATCTATATGTTGAAAGTTATTTTATGCACCTATTACACTTACTTGAACCGCATATATATTCATAGCCGATAATCGTTTTTTTAAGGATATTTGGATATAGCCTCTACCCGACTCGATTAATTTTTTTTCTTCTGTTATTGTTTTTGCATTCACACCATTTATGAATGAATTTCAACTGTTTATGTACTTTGACGCAAGTTAATACTACATAATTCATATTGTTGTATGAACTTCAACCATAGAGCCTCTTGAAAACACATAAATTGTTATAATTATGAAACAACATATTCACTTCTTACTAAACTACAAATTGATTAATATTCAAACAATTTCTTATTGTATCACACAATTTCATGTTTAAATTACACTTAGATCCAAATAAATTATACTTGTGTTTAAACATTATTTACATTATTCCTACATTAAAAAAAAAATCATAAAATTTTAAAACTTTTTTTGTTGTTGAAATAAGTGTATTTTAATTTCAAAGAAGGCAATGAGAGAAGCTATGGTCCCCACAATTCAACCCGACAAAAGTAGCTTCTAACAACATTAGTCAACTTCACTTGTAATGGGACCAAAAGAACCCGGAACACTTCAAGTTGACATCAGATCAGACTAATTATATTTCTAACGACGGGGAATATATGGACAAGATAACACGACAAAGGTCATGTCATATTGTAACAACAACCAATTAGGAACTGATATCCTACTAACCTAAAGGTGAAACGAAAGGAAAAAAGAGAGGTGGAGCAGAGAGGGGATGAAAGGCAAAAAATGAAAAGAATCTCAAGAGAAAAGTAATGGGACTCCTAACAACACTGAAGCACAAGCCTAAAACAAGGAACGACCTGATAACCTGCCTCATCGTGGCTGGTTGGAGCGAGCGGGTCTGGGCTCCCCAAGGTAGGTTGACACTCTCCTCCCTCCACCCCTCAACATCTCTGTTGTTAGCCTACTGTGACTCAAACCAACCGAGTGCCTTGGTTTGGAAAAATGACATAGGTTGAACGTACTGAAAGAAAAGTAACATTTACCTCTACTATTCCACTGACAGGGTAAAGTGGGCAAAACAAAAAAAGGAGGGGGGAGAGGTCATTGGAGAACTAGGAAAAGGGGTTTGGGGCTGCTAATGGAGTAAATCTACTACTTTTACTGTTTCACTTGAGGAGTTAGGGCATGAGGCAGTAGGGGGGCGGAGGGGGGAGTCAAAAACCCGTGGGACAAGTCATAGGGAGTTGAAGTAGGAACGAGCAGAGTAACAACCAAACATAGTAACAAAATTGGGAAGGGGCCAATGAAGAGGTGGGGAACTATGGTACCGGGTGGGGGGCGCATCTGACGAGAAAAGAGAGAGGAGTAGTGAATGGGATGGATAGTTTGCGCGATGTAGCCTCTTCCCACATGTTTGAACCAGGATGGTGGGATCTTTCTATAGAATGCCCAATTCTCATCCCAGGGAAGCAGATCTCCAACGAAAGATGCCCAACGAGCACCCCACCAAGCCCACAGTCTTCTGGAGGCTGGGCAAGACCAGGACGGGTACTTCAACACGACCCCGCATTTGAGGCACTTGGTACTACGATCTTTTTCCTTCTCAAAAAGCTAGACTGAGCAGGGGATGGATGTGTGAGAGAGGAGCCATAAAAGTGTTGTGAGCTTCTGAGAGAAAGGGACTTTTAGATGATCCCACAACTGACGCAGATCCTAGGGCTCCAAGGGGGGTTGCTCTTGTGTCAACCTGTTGAGTTTTCTAGCCACTTCCGTAGGTAGGTCTGGTGTCTTGGTGATGATACGTCTGCCCCACTTGGATAAGTATTGTTGTCGGTCGTCTGTGAGGAACCAACTGTGTCCCAGTGGGTTAATTTTTAAACTGTGGAGCCACTTGCCATCCATCAGCAACAAATGAACGGGGGGCTGAGGTTCTTGCGGTGTAGTTTGCACTCTGACGAGTTGGTGAGGTTGTTGAGCGTCAATGCAAATATTTGTTGGTGTTGAGAGGGTAACAGGCTTGCCAGGCATACTAGGTGCATCTGGTTTCGTCCATTGCTTCGCCAACCAGAACCTATCCCCAAAATTTTAAGAGAAACACTATTTATTTTGTGTCATCTCCTGCTTGCTTGGTAGAGTACCACTCCCAGGAAACTGGGTCTTAGTTATCGAACAAAGATGACCAGTTGTGGGGGATGGCTTGGATAAAATGAAGTCTCTGTTGGGGCATATGGGGCGTGTGGTGCACCTTTGATCTCAACTATTCCTTTGACATCCAATCATTGGTCCCTTTGTCCCAGATGTCTGCTATGCAGATGACACCTCACTCTATCTAGGTTCTGCCAACAAAACCTTGAGATCTGTCACGGTTGCGTGAAAAGGTTGCCCACAACTATCAAGGATGGTCTGGTTGTCGAAAGTTTATTGCAACACCTCTTCACAAGTCGCGGATAGCTTTGAATGTAGGGGCTGCAACGCTCTCCAAACTGTCCAATAGGCAGTTGCCAGAGGGGATGAGGGTTGATGCCTGAGAAGGGAGGCTATGAATATGCAGACCCAAACGTTCCTTCTACGAGAAAGGCCAAGATATACTCCAGGATTGCGGTCCAAATTCACGAGTCTGTCTATGTAGCTGCCTTACAGAACCACTTACCTAGCAAAGCAAGATTATGGGTTTTCTAGGTCCAAAATGCCCAACCCCCCTTCCTTCCGCGAGCTAGTGACCTTGGACCAGACGCACTTGGTAATGTAACCTTCTTAGTCCTTTGCTCTTGGCTTGATTGTTAGGATAGAAAACTTGACAAGGGTATCTACCCGGAGTTTTTAAACTGTCAACATTTTTTGAATTCGATGACTTGATGAGACACGTCTGCTAGAATTTATTCGAACCAACCCTAGGACTGAGAGACTGAAATTTTTTGAACCTAAGTTCAAACGCTGGCGGTATTCGAAAAAGACAGTAAGAACCCCCGGTGCAACCGGCTGCTTACCGCGTTTGGCGAAGTTGTCAAGAGGCGCAGTCGTTTAAAATGGTAGTCCTAAGCTTATCCTACTAAAAATAAAGACACGCGGTTGCTAAGCCGCACGATTTAGAGTTTAAGGGGCTAACAAGGACCACCACGCTACAATGAGTGGTCGTCGTATAAGCATGCGACCGTTAGGGCCGCGACTCAGACTCGGCTAATCGGAGGGAGGGCCGCGCCCGACCTTAATTCTTATTAGGGTTGCGTGCAAGCCGAATGCGGGATGGTGAAGTCAGGGCGCTTGGCCAGGAGGCTCGTGCCCAACCGATTGAACAAGGGGAGGGAGGTTGGCCAGCCAACATGCTCAAATTTTTTACCCCTGTTTGGCCCCGTTGAGGGCTCTTTGGTGGGAGGGCAGACAAAAAGAGTTGCTCCTATCGCACTCGTGATAGGAGCTAACCTAGTAGGTAAACCACCAGCATTATATCCCGCAGATGTGGGGATCGAAGCCAATGGGCCCATTGGGCTACCTCGTTTTGGGAGCGGCCGTGGGCAATGGTAATTTGGCGTGGCCGATTTTGGCTGCACGATCAATGAGATCATGCGGCTGAAATCATCCTCGCAGGATAACATGGCCCATGCACAACTATGACACGCATAAATAAAAGTATTTTTTTTTCGATTCCCAACGGGGAATTAAACTCAGGTCTGTATTTTACAATTCATGGCAGAGCCACGAGGTTGGGGGAGGAACAATTCACATAAGCCAACGGAAAAAAAAAAAAAAAAGATGAGAACCCGCCAGCTGGTGGGCAAGTGGGAGACAGAGGACAATAGTCCTGTTCAGGCGTCCGTTTCAACGCGCAACCATTTTTTGGCAAGGTTCAATTTTTTTCCTTTTTCTTTTTTTATTATTTTTCTTCTTTCCTCCATAAAACTCTCGTGGGATCACAAGGACCATGAATCACACAAGGGAAAAGGGGGGGCGCCGGTATCTTTCCACAATTCAGTGGAAAGTTCATGCTCATTTTGCACTTTGGGTCGGATGTCTTCACTACTGCAGCAAGTGAGGAGCTGCGTCACTCCTCCCAACCCTGGTTATAGTTGGATTTGAACTTCGGTCTTGGGGCACCGCGGATATGCCCTGCCTCGTTGGCAGGGCCAGAGAGTGGGGGAAATAAAACTTTTTTATTTTTTTCTTTTTCATTATTATTATTTTTCTTCCTTTTTTTTTATTTTTTTCCTCATCTCATTTTCCCCCTGCCGGGGAAAAACGAGGCTGCTAAAAAGCAGCCGAAGCAGGGAAAGGCTTGTTGGTCATGGGATGTGAACCCAAGGCTCGTGGCTTGAAAGCCACGAGTTTGCCTTGCCTCAGGCAGGGCTAAGATTAAAAAAAAAGGAGAAAGAAAAGGAAAAAAAAAAAAGAAAGGGAAAATAATTTTTGTGTATGTGTGTGTGCACATGGCCATTGACGGGGCCAGGTTCTCAAGCAGTTTGTTGCACCTTGAGCAGCAAACCAGCTAGGGAGTTGACTCTCAATGAGACCAGACTTGGGAGAAGGTGCATTGCTAAGGTTGGGCCTCAACAATAGAAGAATAACATGGGAGGGGCTAGATACACCCTCCCCTTGATGCACTTACATCAGGAAAAAAAGCAGTTCCTTTTCCTAATGGATGGACCTGGCCTTTTGGACTATGTAGGGCAGGTAAGTGCCCTTGATCTCACTTGGAGATCAAGGGCTCAACCTGAGCCCGGATTTTTGGGTGAGGGCTCAGGCTGCTACCACCACCTCTCACAACTATAAAAGCAACCCACTGGCCTCAGTTGCCTTAAAGTTGTGAGGCAATGATGCTGCTCATTTGCTTGAGAGAAAATGTTGCATCTGCTGAGGGGAGAGGCCGCTAGTGAGTGGAGAGAAAGAAAGTGTTAACGGAGGCTATGGTGGTTAGTAGAGAGAAAGGTATCACTTAGGTGGAAGAGAGGGAGTTTCCTCTACTATTGAGAAAATACTATTTGTGAATCTACTTGAAAGGGGGAGGAAGACGAAGAAGAAAGGTGGTGAGCGAGAAGAGGGTTGAGGGAGTAGCGCAGATGTGTTTTATTCGAGGGAGAGTTGTGTTTTATTTGAGAGAAAAGAGTTACAAAGAGAGAACTCATGAAGGTAAGAGAAAAGGTTGGAGATGAGATTGTAGAGAGGGTGGGGGAAGAAGAAGATAGTTAACTTAGTGAGGGAAGTAAGGGGGGGGGGAGAGATTGTTAAGAAAAAATAAATCGCAGAGAGGTGAGGCGGAGGTGGACGGGGAAATGGAAGGGAGCAGAAGAGGAGAGCTGAGAGATGCAGAGTGGGATAAATGAGAGAGAGAGAGAGTGCGCACAACTGCCTAATCAATCAATCCCCCTGCGCAATTAATTGATTGATTGACTGATTGATTGATTGACTAATTGGATTTTTTCTTAAGAAAAAAAAAATTGACAACTGCACTACTGTTATACTCTGTCTTCCCCACAATCAATCAATCAATCAATCAATCAATCAATCAATCAATCAATCAATCAATACGATGAATTGATTGATTGATCAATTTTTATATTTTTTAATGAGGCAGAAGGTTGATGATTGTGTGGTGCAGGGTTGATTTATCTCTCTCCTACAGTTATTGCAGCAAACCCGTCCCTATCCCCAGTTATTGTTGTAAACTCCTCGCCGAATAAATCACGAGCAATATTTGAATCATATTTCTCTCTTACATGACAATGTGAAACCTCAGGGTTTCCCTTTCTGCTAGTGCCGAATGTACRCAGATGATGGTTACTTAGTTAATGATAGAAGTCGACGAAAGAGGAGGAGGAGGACAGATAGAAAAAGATTATGAAGACGATGAAAGAAGGAAAGGAGGAGCAGGAGGAGGAGGAGGAGAAAACCAGCGAGGAGAAGGAGGAGGGGGAGGAAAACGACAAAGATCTCTCTCTCTCTCTCTCTCTCTCTCTCTCTCTCTCTCTCTCTCTCTCTCTTTCTCTCTCTCTCTCTCTATCTCTATCT
>BFEA01000039.1:3773605-3791857 GCA_003427395.1 Chara braunii
TGTGTGTGTGCCCCTAAAAAGGATGAACAAGAAGATGGCGACGTCGAAAAATAACAAGAAACCAACGAACAAAAAAACATGGTATGTGTCATTGTTGGAACCACCTACCTCTCTCACATGCTCCGTCCTCCTCTCTCTCTCCAGATATACTTATATTGGTTGCTTATGACAACAAAACAGTAAAGGAAGAGGAGCAGGCAAGGCAAAAGCGCACAAGGTGGGCACAAAGGAGGAAGAGTAAGGAGGACAAGAAAGGAAAGGAGGAGGATAAAACGACTAGACAAAAGAAGCAAGAGAACTAGGAGAATACAGGAAGATAGATAATAAAGGAGGGAGGTAGAAGAAAAGAAAAGACAGAAATGTGGAATGATGCACGAGAACCAATGGACAACGTACCTTCTTGCCACGTTCAGGTTGGTGTCACATGCCACGACCATGACCGTGTAGGTGAGGGCATGCTAATGCGTGAGCAAGTAAAGCAAGGGGCAACGAGCAATCGTGGGCAGCCAAGTGTAAGACATCTGCAGGGTCAAGCTCCGTAGCATGGGCAAGACGGGCAAACAATAGTAGCATGATCACGGCATGGCGGACGTTGGTAGCATGGGCAAGGTGGACCTAGCTGCCCGCGACGCGAAAAACAGGTTCGATGCCTAACCCGCCATTTTCCAAAGGGTAGGCGGCACCCGCCTTTGCAAGAATGTTGTTAGGATACTAGCATGGGCAAGGCGGACCTAGCTGCCATCGACGTGGAAAACAGGTTGGATGCCTAACCCACCATTTTCCAAGGGTAGGCACCGCCCGCCTCTGCTTGAATACCGTTAGGAAACTTGTGGCACATTGCCCGCTGGACCCAGCACTTCGATAACCATCCATAGGTCGGCAAAGTCTCGGTCTGTGCTGGTCTATGGCAGGGGACTTAACAGGCCTTGCGTGGGCAAAGTGTTAAACCAGCCCGAAAAAAAAAATAAAAAATCAAACCAGCCTCACAAATAAACAAAAGTAAGTTCTAAAATTTGAAAGATGGCGACATTTTCTAAGGAACAAGTATTGTCATTGTTGGACTGAAAGTCGGCCTAACACTCAAATCAAAACCCAAAATCATAGTATGGAGAAAATATTTGATGTACGAGTGAAATTTCAACTTTCAAGTATGATTTCAGTTTATACATTTTATGTTGAATGGGCAGGTTGAACCTTGTTTCTAAGTTAAACGATTTAGTCATATACTGCCTTTAAAAAATAAGTGCAGAAAGTTATATATAACTTGGATATTCTAAACAGTTCAGGACAACTAGGTTGGGTAACCTAGTCACATGCCCAAATAAGAGAAAAATTGTGGTGTTCTTTGTTTGTGTATATCCAGTGATTGTGCTAGACAAGTTTCCATAAGTTTGGATAGTCTAGCTTTATGCCCTATGTAAGTTGGGTATAAGGGACAAATCATTGAAAGACTATGAACTATTGTTTGATAAGGTTTAAACTTGGGGTTGGTAAGCGTATTTACCTTTGTGGTTTGGCCTTGCATGTAGCTGAGTGAGATCACTAGTTAGTCTAAATTTCAGTTTGACAAGTAGTTGCTTTCATTGCTCACCACGTGCTACAGTTGTAGAAGTTGGTTCAATTTCTGCATTTTATGAGCTAACTTTTTTTACTTAGGTTAATTCTCGCATTTTCTGGGATCATTTATTATACTTGACTTTGTATAAATCTTGGTAAGCTACTTTCTCTATGGGAAGCGATGCCAAAATTTCTATAAATTCAAAAATTTTACGGGAAACGGTGCCGAAATTTTCACAAATTCAATGAGTTAGTCAAATCTGACTTTCTAAAGTTTAACTTTTTGTCAGAGTTTTATATCCGGCTTATTAGAAATCTGGAAAACCTTCTTTTTTATAGGAAGTGTTGCCCAAATTTTTACTAATTTAGGGAGTTGGACAAAATTTGACTTTGGGAAGTCAGAATTATTTTCAAATTCAATATTTAACTTTGTATAAATTTTAGAAATTTACTTCTCCTACGGAAAGCGTTGCCGAAATTTCCACAGATCTAAGGAGTTAGTTAAATTTTATCTTGATAGATATCAAGTTTGACGTTTTAGTTCATATCTGAGTCAATATAAATCTGGGAAGTTTATTTTTCTAAAAGAGATGCTGCCCAAATTTTTACTAATTCAGGGAGTTAGATAAAATTTGACTTTCTAGAGTTAGAGATTGTTTTAGTTTTCATGTTGGAATTAGTATAAACTCTGAAAAAACAGTTTTTCTACAGGACGCACTGTCGAAAGTTTCTTAGTTTAAATGAGATAGATTATGTTTTGACGGGTGACGATTCTTGCAATCCACCCTGCATATGGGAGATTCTGCCATAGGTCTACCTTTTCTTGGACACCAACAAAAAAAGTCCCATGAGAAATTAAAGTTGAAAAAACATTCCATAAAAAAAAAAATTGTTATATTTATAAATTATCATTCCAACGTTCATCTAATTCTAAAATTTACAGTTTTATTTAATAAGTTCCCGTCTAAGAACGAGGTTTCCCTTCCAAGTACATCTATTTGTTCAAGATGGAATGAAAGTCTGGACGAGTTTATGAAAATTTTTAATTAAACTTTCATTCTACTACAACAAATATTTTCTAATTGAGATTGAATTAGCCTATTTATGATTGAAAATCCTTACTTAGAATGACAGTCCAATTAAAATATTTAATGAACTCATCTAGACTTTCATTCCATCTCTAGTATGCATACCCCATTCTTGGAAGGAAAGTTTTCTAGTAAGACAGAAAATTTTTAAATTGAAATGACATTTTGTAAGATAGAATGAAAATTTAAAATTTAGAATGTAATTTTACTATAGAATGATTATTTAATTCTGGAATTTTTTTCTGTTGACTAATTTATGGGTGAACCTAGACTTAATTAACAAAAGAATCTTGAGTGAGAAAGTGTTATGGAAATTTATTCCCCATACACTGATAGTTAGCCTTGGATATTAACCTGTCATGTGTTACAGGTCCTCTTAATCGTTTCGTTTCAAGATTTGGACTGAATCCAACTCAATCTCACTAGGATTATCTTTTGTTATCACTAATAACAGGTCGGTTGTTGATTCGTCAGTTTACGATTCAACTTCAATTCACTCTTGCCAACTCAACCTAAAAGCTTTAACCGTGTGGTTTGAGTTGTTTTATTTGGGTTTTCACCCGGACTTTATTGAATGACCATTTAATAAAGATACTGAGTGTCTTTATTTTATGGAATGTTGGACAAAGGTTGGGTCTTGTATGATTAAAGCAAGGAATATAAGTTCTGAGAATGGTTGAAGTTGACCCCATGTAGTGCGTGAACTTTGTTTTAATCTTTGATGTGATTGCATGTGTGTCTTGTGGTTTGGACTATGGATTTAACTGCCTACGATCACATACATATATATGGCTGAGAGGAGTCTCACTGTGATTGTGAGAAGTGATTATCCCATATTATATACATTTTTTTTACATACGTACATACATATGTCTTGAGTATTCTCGCGAGCTATTGTAATCGTGCATAAGGATTAAACAGTTTATGTCTTTGAGAGAAAAAATAGACTCCCTTTTACCCATTGTTTTTTAGATTTATTACGGTTGGACGTTGTAGTCCGTGGCAACTATCAAAGTCAAACCCCTTGATTTCTGTCCAGACCCTGGATGATGGAGCTGATCTTCAAGGCAATAAGAGATGGCTTTCACGACATGTATGAATTTGTGTACCACCCACTCTCCGCATGGTGCATAAGAGAGCCTGGTGATCAACCGCCTTGGCGGTTGTCTATCGTCGATAGATTAACCCCTCAAGGAGTGTGTCAGCTGACATTTGAGTGTCGAACGTGACACTCAAGATTATCCAGAACCGCGTGACTATGGGTGCCACATAGTACATCATCATTGCGACTGTTTGCGTATGCTTGCATTGCTCGTCGATATGAGAAGGTTTTATACTAAGTCTTGTCCGTGACGCCTAACCGATTTCCGCGTGAAAAGGTTATGGGTTGGACACTAAAGAGACTAAGAGTGTTGTTGTGTTGTTTTGGGTGCGTTTTTAATTTTATGTTTTAAAGCGTGGCGTAACGCGTGGTGAGTGGGATGCGTCCTAGTCGACCGACGACGGGTCACGCTTGGGATTTCAGTCCCTCAATGCGTCGGTTCGCTTGCGGGTCCGATAAAGGCACGGGACCGCACGTACCCCCTGTGCTACAACGTACGAGAAACGTCATCGGTTGGCTCACCTCTGCGATTGCAACTGATTAGCTTTTATATTGCGGACTGGTAGCTCGGCGGGGATACACCCACGGAGGGGAGGTGACATCCCGCAGGTGGAGGTAAGTTGTACCTCTCGTAGGCCTTATCATGTGGTAGGGACTCACGAGAGGTATGGCTGGTGCACTCGGCCGGAGCGGCCGTAGAAGCTCCATTTAAGTATTGCGAGTAGACCAACTCCTGCGTGACGCGGCTAACAGGGTCTCGCCTTGTGTGAGATCGATGCGCTCGACAACGGTCCACTTTCCGGGCTTGACCGGTGATGTCTTGCCCTTAAATAAGACAACTGAATTTTTGTAATGGACGACGGACCCAATTCCTGGCACTGAAATATTAGGGATGTCAGACCCAGTTCCTTGTAGTTATGAAAAAAAAAAAAAAAAGTTTGTCGCATTGCAATTTTTGTAACATATGTTTTCACATAAGTTTTCATTTTTTTTTTTTTTTTTTGAATTTGGGCCCCCACCGAAGTTGCCACAAATTTCCTAAATACAACGCCTGAGTGTTATAAACGAACAAAACACCTGACGAACATTATATTCGTATACAACGCCCAAACGTTATTTCCACGTGAAGACGGTAGACCTTTCCTCCGAATAGAACGGATCGTCATTGGGTCTGACCACACCATTCTCGAAATGTGAAAAGGATAAAATGAGGCGGATGCATCTAGATATGTTATAGGGGATTCGTATACAAAGCCCAGACGTTATTTCCATGTGAAGACGGTAGACCTTTCCTCCGAATAGAACGGATGGTCATTGGGCCTGACCACACCATTCTCGAAATATGAAAAAGATAAAATGTGGCGGGTGCATCTGAATATGTTATAGGGGAAGTTCATCATTTTGCAGATTTAAAGAGTAGTGTAACGATGTCCGTTGTATCTAGGGCATCGCTCCATTACTCACCAAATGTGCAAAATGAGAATGAATCTTTAGGTAGAGCATAGGAAGATACTCCATCATACTTTTTGTCTTTTGTGCATGTTATGCTTAGTGGAGCGAGGCCCCTAGACTGAAAAAGTTTCCCAAGAAAGTTTCTCAAGTACAACTACAATGACCACGTGTACTATGGGCCTCACCACACCACTCAGCAAATGCACAAAGTTGGTAAGGCACAAAAATTGTATTAAAGAGGTTGTGGGTTCAATCCCCATTGGTCTCACGTGCCTGGGCAAGCTTGGTGTTCTACTAGCTAGAGATAACTCGTTGGCCCCTCAAGCTAGCATGAGCAGGACCTTGCTTGATGTTGTTGGTTGTTATGCAACGACAATATTGGTCATTAGACACTGCCATGTGGGGTTAGGGTAGGGGGAGGTGCAATGACTGACTATTGCTCGTCGCAAATTTCCCCCATCGGCAATACCTGCCCACCCCTCATCCGAGTCACCGTGATGAGGCCATGGTACAACCTTGCTCTTGCACCACTGCTGTGGTTCTAACCTACCCTGTGGTCTAGGGGGAGATCCGAGTTGGTTGGCGTTCCGCTGTACTATACATAGATTAGCGAGAGGATATGATAAATGAGTAATGGTAATAAGATGAGATAGATGAGAGAAGAATATAACTTACTTAAAAAAAAAGTTATGGCGGTGTATATTTTCATGTTTAAAGGGAACATTCTTTTTTTTTTTTTTTTTTTTTTTTTTTTTTTTTTTTTTTTTAACAACTCATGTTTTTTTTTTTCGTGGGGAGTTGCACTTGTCGGAAATGGTTGAGGTTGGGGTCGTCATAGTCTACCCAAAAGTAACAGGAAGACTCGGCAACATAAGAAAACACAATATCAATTTCGAGGAGCATTAGCTGGTTTTGCTTCATACGAGAAAACTCGCTTCGTTAGAGGAAAAAAGTTGGGGTATCCAAATATGTGAAGTAAACTTCAGCCTAACTATCAAGCCTCTGTATAGGGGGTTGGGGCAGTATGGACAAAAAATAAATAAGATATCAGATAGAGAGAGAAGATATAAGATAAAGAAAGTGGTTCATATAAGAAATAAGGATGAAAATATAGAGAGGATGAGTGATCAAGTGCTACTACTAGGGTGATGCCATAGTAAATCTGTATCGAATATCTTGTTGTTCTTAGAGATGTTCACCCATTTCTAGGGCAAGGACCGTTTCTATCGGAAGGCGGTTTTAGCTATGTCGGTTGAAGCTTATGACTTCTTAATCTTATAACAGACTGCTGTGATATCTAGGCGGAGAGACTATTTAAACTGTGTCACAACGGAGGGGACATAGGATTACTCGTTAAGGAACTATCTATCTCTTCTTGCTAGCCAAAAATTCAAAAAAAAAAAAAAACATGAAATATTGAGTCACTTCGCTAAGTTGTCGTTTGTTAAATAGAGGATCGAGTCTGCAAGTCACTACATAGTCTTGGTTCCAAAAGTCAGACACCGTATAAGCCTTAGACCACCACAAGTTCAACTCGTCCCAAAAACCTCTGGCAATGACACATTCCCACCATAGATTGAACCAATCCTCCAAGGAAGGGCGGGAACAAGCTTCACAGAAAGCATAAATGTTCATACCTTTCTTAGAACACCACATTGCTGTATGGATATATGAGTGAAGGTGTAGCCACTTCAGGCCATCTACTTTAGATTCAATGGAGGAAATGATGAAATAAATGTAAAAGAAGATCCAATTAGGGGGAAGTGGTTTGAGCCTGAGGGATGAAACTCTGTTGTACCCGTCAACGTAGAGTCCTGCCTTTAGAGCCTAAGGTTTTGAGAGGAAATTGTACTAAATTTTGGCTGAGTATTCTAATAGGGGAACCTTTGTGGTTGAATAATCATGACCAGTCACAACCCAACAGTATTTACGTATGTCGACCTTCCATTCTTTTAGAGGGACCACTTTCATGCTGAACTGGACGCATGTTCCCTCCTGTGCGCTTCTCTTCTCTCGGATTCACACTTCCTCCAGTTCCCTTGGAGAGATTAGTTGAGCTTCCTTGGATTGTTGCAGCCTAGTTCCTTGCAGGTTCCATTCCGATAATTCCATCATCCCATTGTCACTAGTTTGTCAATCCTGAAGAAGAGATCCGAGGAGGTTGGGTGTTTAAACCATCAATTCACCTTGTATCCCCCAGTTGTATCAGTAAGTAAGGTCAACCAAGTTGTAGGAACTACTGCGATAATTTCCCTAAGATGTTATTCATTTCGGTGTAAGCCCGGGAGAAGTGGCTTGAGATCGCTTGTAGCCTTCCAACAGCCGTGTTCATTGTCCCAAATATGCTGAACTAGCCAGATACCTCTTTGCATCGACTTGAGGACGAAGTTGTTAGGTGCTTTGGTCACCGAAAATGGGAGCCCAGTCCTATTGCAGATAATAGTATTTTCGAACAAACAGTTATTCAATATTTTTTCCCCGGTTGACGGTTATTCCAGGATTTGGGGGAACACTTTTCCCCAAGCCTTTAGGATATCGTTCCATGTTTTGCCTACCGGTCGGGAGATGCAGGGGTGCATTAGTAGGGCGTGCAAGACTGCTTCTTGGTCGGACAGTTGCCAGTCTTTGGTAAGGAAGTATTTGGTGAGGTTTATCCATGGTTGTTGTTCGGCGGTGCACAATGCCCTTACCGGCCACTTCGCCAAGAGGGGACAGTTTTGGGTAGCTGGGATTATAACCCCTAGATCCCCTCTTTTATTTTTCTCGGTGATTTTCTCCCAGTTGACCTTACCAAGCGTCGACTGGACTTCTGAGTCTCCTTTCCTGAGAAGACGGGTTAGGAGGCATCTGATATTGGTGGCTGAGGTAAGACTTAGTATGCGAATTGAAAGAATGTACCAGACTTTGGAGGAGATGAAAGTGTTAATTACCATAGCTCTACCCATCAATGAGAGGAAGCGGGTTTTGAACCAGGTGGCACAGACATCCCTAATTTTATTTTCTATGATAGAGTCCTCTACTTGTGAGAGGTCTACAAAGGATATTTGGATCCCCAAGTACCTTTCCACGTTAGTATTGAGTTTTTTCGGAATTCTTAGGTCCAAGGCCAAAGGTTGACCTTGGGGGGTGAGGGATATCGACTTTTGCCTGCTCACTCTCATTTCTGAAGCAGTTTCATACGCGGACAAACATTCTTCCAATGCTGAAAGGGAGTTTGTTACACTTTCGGAGATTGTAGAGAAGTCATCAGCCAATGCAAAGACCTTGATAGAGCAAGAGGGGGATATATGCAGATCATAGAAGTTAAGGTGGTTCCTTACCATATTGAGCAAGACTTCCAGTTGAATGACAAATAGAGAGGGGGTTAGTGGGCAACCTTCTCGTAGAGATCGCGTTACTTTGAAGGAGGAAGAGGGGATGACCATTAACCAACACTCTACCTGAGGAAGTGTTGTATAATGATTTGACAAAATCTTTGAAATTTGGTCGTACTCCTACTCTTTTAAGGGTAGCTTGGACAAGAATTCAGTTAACCCTGTCGTAGGCTTTCTGAAAGTTTATCAGGATGGCAACTTTGTTTAGGTTGTGCTGTTTAAACCACCAGTACCTACTGGTTGGGGCAACCGTTAACGTGGAAGTTGAATCGGTCTGCCCCTCCGGTCCAAATTCATTCCAGGACGGGGGGTACAAAAAATGTGGTAGGTACTGGTGGTTTAATTCAGTCGGTAGATTGAGAGATAGTCATCACGTTATTGAGGAATTGTCTGCTTGGGATAAAACTGGATTGATCGGGTTGTACTAATTTTCTTAAACCACCAGTCCATCACTCCCTGTACTTTTCATTTTTCTTAACGACAGGTACCAAACCGAAATCTACAGTGATCAAGCATGGAGGAGGCTTGGTGGGGGTGGGGCTGGCGGACCTACAATTGAAAGAGAATGCCACTGTGTGACAGTCGCACAACACTAGGCACACTCTGCATGAATGCACACTACCCATAAAGCGTCCAACTACATGTACAATGTTATGTGGTAGAACTTTGCCCATGCAGTTACAGTGCCTCGTGGTTTTCTGTGAAAACCGTCCCCCCCACTTAGTTGGTACACCCAAGAACTGTTACTTTGTTGGTACACCCAAGAACTGTTGAAATATAGACCGAAGTTCGAGTCTATCTGCCATAAGATTACTTTTTAACTTTCTCGACATTTTGGCTAGGGAAGTGCAATCATAACACCTCAAGGTCGTGGCCGTTTCTCAAGAAAGGGAAGGGAAAATAAATCAAGAGACAAAGAAAACAAAATAAACTGCATGCCACCTGAGCAGGGGGGACAGCTGCACTCGAAACAAAGCAAACGAAAGAGCCCACAGACATAGATCAGGGTAGACTCACAGTAGGAATGTATCTGACTGAAATTACGCTCACACCTGGATGAATCTGACTGCAATCACGTCCAGAGTTTAGTGGAACAAGTCCTAGTTCCAATATGCCCTCAGTTGGTACACCCACGAACTCTTGAAATACAGCCCTAAGTTTGAATCAAGTTCCCATAGACATAATCCGAAAATACATAGTCCTCTCACTGATGATACCTCGTTTTTTTTTTTCTTTTTTTTCCTATGATGATACCTCAAGAATGTGGCCTTGTCAAATCAAAGAAAAAGAAATGGAACCCCAAAAAGAAAAAGCAGACAAAGAGAAAAATCGCAAATGGACAGGCAGGCTGCAATGATAAGGGTTGCCTGACTTTCTTTCCTTTATGTCACACATGTTGCTGATACCTGTACCATGTCCCGCCTGGTTGAATTTGCGGTCACTGTAGCTGTTAGGCTCGGGCAAATACACTTTCTGGCTCGACAAATGACTTCTTAATCTTATAACAAGCTGTTGTGATATCTAGGTGGAGAGACTATTTAAACCGTGTCATAAGGGAGGGGACAGAGGATTACTCATTAAGGAACTGTCTATCTCTTCTTGCTAGCGAAAAAAAAATAAAAAATAAAAATCATGAAATATTGAGTCACTTTGCTAAGTTGTCGTCTGTTAAATAGAGGATCGAGTCTGCAAGTCACTACATAGTCTTGGTTCCAAAAGTCAGACACCGTGTAATCCTTAGACCACCACGAGTTCAACTCGTCCCAAAAACCTCTAGCAATGACACATTCCCACCATAGATTCAACCAATTCTCCAAGGAAGGGCGGGAACAAGCTTCACAGAAAGCATAAATGTTCATACCTTTCTTAGAACACCACATTGTTGTAGGGATATATGAGTGAAGGTGTAGCCAGTTCAGGCCATCTATTTTAGATTCAATGGAGGAAATGATGAAATGAATGTAAAAGAGGATCCAATTAGGGGAAAGTGGTTTAAGCCTGAGGGATGAAACTTTGTTGTACCCGCCAACGTAGAGTCTTGTCTTTAGAGCCTAAGGTTTTGAGAGGAAATTGTACCAAATTTTGGCTGAGTATTCTAATAGGGGAACCTTTGTGGTTGAATTATCATGACCAGTCACAACCCAACTATATTTACATACGTCGACCTTCAAGTCTTTTAGAGGGACCACGTCCATGCTGAACTGGACGGATGTTCCCTCCTGTGCGCTTCTCTTCTGTCGGATTCACACTTCCTCCAGTTCCCTTGGAGAGATTAGTTGAGCTTCCTTGGATTGTTGCAGCCTAGTTCCTTGCAGGGTCCATTCTGACAATTCCACCGTCTCATTGTCACTAGTTTGTCAATCCTGAAGAAGAGATCAGAGGAAGTTGGATTTTTAAACCATCGATTCACCTTGTATCCCCCAGTTGTATCAGTAAGTAAGGTCAACCAAGTTGTAGGAACTACTGCGATAATTTCCCTAAGATGTTATTTATTTCGGTTTAAACCCGGGAGAAGCGGCTTGAGATCGCTTGTAGCCTTCCAACAGCTGTGTTCATTGTCCCAAATATGCTGAATAAGCTAGATACCTCGTTGCATCGACTTGAGGACGAAGTTGTCAGGTGCTTTGGTCACCGAAAAGGGGAGCCCATTCCTATTGCAGATAATAGTATTTTCGAACAAACAGTTATTAAGTATTTGTTACCTGGTTGACGGTTATTCCAGGATTTGGGGGAACACGTTTCCCCTAGTCCTTAGGATGTTGTTCCATGTTTTGCCTACCGGTCGGGAGATGAAGGGGTGCATTAGTAGGGCGTTGTCGAGCGAATCGGTCCGGCACCGCGCGCGGCAGCGCGGGACCCTCTCGGCCGCGTCACGCAGGAGTTGGACCAACCTCGTCGCGAACACACAAAAGGAGCTTCCTTAGGCCGCTCCGGCCGAGTGCGCCAGCCATACCTCTCGCGAGCCCCTACGACAGGATAGGGCCTACGCGAGGCACAACTTACCTCCACCTTACGGGAGTTGTNGCCAGCCATACCTCTCGCGAGCCCCTACGACAGGATAGGGCCTACGCGAGGCACAACTTACCTCCACCTTACGGGAGTTGTTACCTCCCTTCGGTGGGCGTATCCCCGCCGAGCTACCAGCCCACAATACGAAAGCTACTCGGTTGCAATCGCAGAGGTGGACCAGCCGAGGGCGTTTCTCGTTAGCTGTAGCATAGGGGGTACGCGCGGTAATACGCCTACTGGACCCGCACGCGAACCGACATCTTGGGGGCCTGAAGTCCCAAGCGCGACTTGTCGTCGGTCGACTAGGACGCATCCCACACCCCACGCACACACCACAACCACACGACAACAACACGCACACATACACACGGAACGACACAACGCAAACAACGTGGCAACGCTCCTAGCCCCTCGGTAGCCAACCCATAACTTCCCGACGCGGAAATAGAATAGGCGTCGCGCGCGAGACTTAGTATAAAAATCACGCGGATGCAGGGCTAACTCATATCGACTCGTGATGCAAGCGCACGCAAGCGGTCGCAACGATGGCGTGCCACGTGGTACCCATACTCGTGCGGTCCTCGTTAATCTCGATGGTCGCGTTCGACACTCAAGTGTCGGCTGATACGCGCCTTGAGGGTTAATCTCTCGACGCTGGACAACTGCCATGCGTGGTTGAAGACCACACACCCTCTTCTGCACCCTTGTGCAGAGTGGGTGGTACACAGGCCCATGCCTGTGGTGCTAGTCGTCTCTCGCGGCCCTAGGGGTGAGTCCTTCCCGGGGCCTAGGCGAAAGTCAAGGGGTTTGACTTTGACGGCTGCCACATACTACAACATCCAACCATAAAAATCTCTAAGAAGCAACAAGACTCGCACGAACCCAAGAAGAGGGGATAGGGCAAAGGTCTCCTGGCCCTTAAAACAAAAACTCATGGCCTTGGGACACACTTCCCCTCTATGGGTTGTGCTGGCGGCCTGTAATAATCCTAAGCGCTGCGGCTACGCGCAAGCCCGACCGTCCCATAACTTTTAGACGCCGGGGGCGGCGAGGCTTCGCATGCAGGACTCTGATATAAAACTGCGCGGCCGCAGACCAACCCTATGTCAACCACCGATGCCAATCATATGTGGTAACCGTGGCTTAGGCCTCGTGATATTGAATGGCTTAGGGAACTCGTTGCGAGGGGTTACCCCTCACGATATTGAACGGCTGAAGGACACGCCGTTCGGCCCTCGCGACGTTCCCGCCTTTCAGGTGGAGTGTTCCGCCGACCAAAGTAAATAGGCTCCGTGCAAGGGGAGGCCCCTCCTCTTCAGGGCCTAGGGCTTGGGGTGTCCTGGACAAGGACCTCGAATCCCGGCCCAGGACCAACGTCCGACTAAGAAAGCCCCAAGACGCAAAATAGGCAGGAGGGAGGGTCTTCCCTGTCCCTCAATCCCAACTCTCACGCAGTTGCTAACATGGCCCTTTTGGCCCCCCGAACACTCATCATACGTATATCCACGCATACTTACAGAAGGGGGGATAAAGTTATGACGACCACTTCTCACAGGCACAGTGGGACTCCTCACAACCATGTATATGTATATGGAATCGCAGGCAGTCCAAGTCCAAAATCCGAGCCACAGGACATACCTGCAACCACACCAAGAATCAAACGGCAAAACACGCACTACACGGAGTCAACCCCAACCATTCTCTATGCTCATACCCTCTCGCTTTAGCCATGCATGCCCCAACTGCTAGCCCAACCAACCTCAATTAAATACTCAGTACCTTTGTTAAATGACCATTCAATAAAAGTCCGGGTGGAACCCTTAACAAACAGTAAAAACCACCAGGGCTAAAGCCTTTTAGGTTGAGTATGGGGAACGAGTTGAAATTGAGTTGAAGACCGACGAATCGGCAACCGACCTGTTATAAGTGATAACAGAAGACGATCCTCCAGGGATCAAGCTGAATCTAGTGTTGATCTTGAATCAAATGATCAAGATGACCTGTAACACATGACAAACCAATCCCCAAGCTGAGATCATGAGCTCATGGAGAATACAACTCCATAACATATTCTCACTCAAATCCTCCTAGCTAGCTAAGCCTGAATCTACCTCGAGGCGGTGCCCAAAGCGAAGGCAGACCCTGACTGAATCTCCCCTATTCAGGGTGGATCGCCAGAATCGTCATCTGTCAAAATATAATCTAGTTGCTCTAAATCAAGAAAATTTCGGCAGTGCTTCCCGTAGGAAAAGTGTCTCTCCAAAGTTTATATCAGCCCAAATATGAAAACAAAAATAATCTCCAACTCTGGAAAGCCAGATTCTAGGTCACATATGAACTCACAAGGCAACTTGAGTTCAACTTAAACAAGTTTTGACTAACTCCTTAGTTTTGCAGAACCCGCACAGAGCGCCAAGATTCTCTCTCTCTCTCTCTCTCTCTCTCTCTCTCTCTCTCTCTCTCTCTCTCTCTCTCTCTTCTGCGCGCGCGCGCGCTTGGCACGCTGGGATAAACGGGGAACAACGGTTTTCCTTGTTTTTTTTTTTTGTAGAAGAAAGTTGTATTTTTTTTCATGTCTCTCTTTTTTGTTTTATTATATGCACCTACCTCGAGGCTCGGCAAGCTTCGAGATACCGGTAGGCTGAGGTTCAGGTTGTTCAGATATAGGTTCAGGCCTGAACTACGGGTAGGTACTGGTGGTTTAAGAAGGGATATTGGGCAGTAGTTCCTTACATCGGCTTTGGGCCTCGCTGCACTACGCTAGACACATGAAAATATTCAAGAGTGCGTCTAGCGTTGTCAGACTCCCGGATCGGCCTGAAGCGCAGTCGTCGCTGCACTTACTCCGGACTCTCGACTCTCATGAGCATTCTTGACTGTCCGCCAGACACTACACAACAGGGCAGCGACTATTTTGTCCACTGAGACTGGAGACCAACTCTCGAATTTGCAAACCGCATGAAGGGTCCGGTCGGCCTCGTTTGAAAAAAACGCCCCTGCAGGCGGGAACTGTGGAAGCTTCAAGAGCTCATCGGAAGGGCCTTTTCTGACACCACTTGAAGGGCTGTATCAAGAGCACTTTTCCATAGTCAGTGCAGCCATGACTCAGGGCCTCCCTGCACTACTCTCAAAATGCACAAAAGACAAAAATGATGGTGGTGTATATTTCTAGCAGAAGATTCACTCTCGTTTTGCACATTTCGAGAGTAGTGCAGCGAGGCTCTGACAGCTCTTGAATGGAAATTCAGCACGCGGGCTGAAGAGTTAGTGCAGCCATGACGAACTCTTTTTTTTTTTTTTTTTTTTTTTKTTTGTTGAAAAGTGTCTTGTTTTGAATTTAAGCTGAGAAGGGTGGGGCCGGGGACCCCACAATTCAACCCGGAGTTCAAACCTCTGGCAGCATTAGCCAGCTTTGCTTTTTACAGGACCGAAAGGACCCGGAAATCATCAAATACTCTTCAAATACTCTATACTATGCAGCAAGAATTGAGCTTGGTCCCTCTGAGCAGAGGGGACTAGGTAGAGATAGATCTACTCTTAAGATGGGAGCATTTAGTATTGGGAATGGCAGAGGTAGGGGGAAGTAGGGGGAGAGAAGAAGGGGGGGGAGGAAAGGAGAGGAAAGGAGGGAATTGGGATGTGTAAGGGTGAACCAGCGGGGAATAGGTGAACAGGTGTGGATTGTTGAGGTAAGTGGTCGAACAAACACAGGACGAACAACTATGCTACAGTCTATGAGCTAAGACGCACTACCTGAACCCAGCCTAACTCGTGGCTGGTTGGAGCCAGAGCCTCTGGCTCCTCGAGGGGGTTGACACTCTCCTCCCTCCACCCCTCAGCCTCTCGACTGGTGGTCTACCGCGGCCCGAACTAACCGAGTGTCCTGGTTGGGCCGTGACCAACTCTTGATTTCTCAAGATTCAAGAGTAGTGCAGCGAGGCCCTTCGTCCCCTTTTTTATTGAGGAGTGTAATTATGCCCTGATTCTCGTTTTCCACACGAGTGGTGCGGCGAGGCCCTGCGCCTCGCTCCACAACACAACACTCTACATGCATTTGGACTCTTAGGGCCAGATCCCAGTGGCAAAGAGGATTGGAATGGGTGTCTGAATCTGGACGTGTTTGTGGCGAGGTGCAAAACCTGTGATTGATCTGCTTTTCTGCAGCTCTGCGTGGAACACGTCCAGATTCAGACACTTAATTCCAGTCGTCCTTGGCAGTGGGTTCTGCCCCTTAGTTGACCGGGGGCTAGGTCCCACTCACACGAATTAAGAGATATTGACCGTAGATAGCACAGATCAACGGCCAGAATCTCATCATCCGTGCGAGTGGGACCTTGCCGCGGGTAGTGACGGGATACATTCGAAAGTTGGACTCGTCGGGATGCACATGGTGGAAGAAAGCGTCGAAATGCATGTAGAGTGTTGTGCAGTGGAGCAAGGGCCTCTACCGTAGTCGGGGAGGATCGAACCGCTGTCTCGGCGGCGGAGCGAGGTCCCACCGACCCGAGTTCTTTCCTTGGGCAAGGTCCCACTTGCGCAGATTTGGGACGTCGATCTTTGCCATCTACGGTCGCCATCTCTTAATTCGTGCAAGTGGGACCTAGCCCCTTCTTACCGCGGAAACGTGGGACCTCGGCCCGCCGGTGTGATCCGCGCCACTTTTTCCTTTTTTTTGTTTTCCCATTTTTCTTTCTCCCCTTTTACACAATCCGCGCCACATTCTCTTCTCGTCTCCGTCCGACAAACGGCGCCTCCATCCACTACCCACCAAATGTGCAAAATGTGCAAATGTGCAAAAATGTGCAAAATAGCGCGTGTATCTTTCCAGTTTTAACCGCAATATTCGCTCCCTACCCTTTTTTTTTGGACAGTTTTGGCGAGTAGAGGAAAGAAGCCGGAAGTATCGCCGGGCCTCGGCCCCGCTCTCCACCCCCCCCCCCCCCCCCCCCCCCGCCCCGCCCCGCCCGCCTCCCCACTACCGGTAGAGTGCGACGCGGGAGACGTTGAGAGTTGGCGAATTCGCGAAATGCCATAACCGGTGTGGCGCGAGCGGAATTTCTTGCATGCTCACGTGTGAATTGAACTGTGTGGTCGGCTCACACATTCAGGTCAGCTTCCTCTTCAGCCCCTCCCCTCYCCCCCCCCCCCCYCTCCTCTCCGGCATCCTGTCCTCCTGTGTCTCATGATCTTTTCGTCCTATCGTGTTGTCTACTTACCCGCCTTCTTCTCCCTTTTCTCTTCCTCTTCCTCCTTCTCCTCTTCCTCCGCACCCATCACCTCCTCCTCTTCCTCCACACCCATCACCTCCTCCTCTTTCTCCTCCTGCTCCTGCGCAAATCGCATCTCTTGCCTCCCACTCTGTTATTTGCGCTCCTCGTCATCGATGATGTTGTTGCGCGATTGCCGAGTCGGTCGATTTGCTTGATTGCTCGATTGATTGATTTCTTCGTTAATGAGAGGGCGATGCGCGCGACATTCCTCCACCCACGTGCGGAAAGATCCCCATTCCCACGTGGAGGAGCTTGTCTTATCTTAGTATGTCGGCCACTCGGGGCATACTCACACCAGGACTTTTGTCTACAAATCTCTCTGGACGTGATTGCAGTGAGATTCGTCCAGCTCTGGCCGTAATTGCAGTCAGATGCATTTTGAAAAGTTCTGGTGTGTGAGTGTGCGTGCTCTCACTTGGGTCCCGTAACCGGAAGATTGCGGTTCCAGGACTTCGTCTGCAGCTCTCTGGACGTGATTGCGATTAGGTTCGTCCAGCTCGGGCCGTACTTACAGTCAGATGCATTTTGAAAAGTGCTGGTGTGAGTATGCTCTCACTTGGGGTCACTTGGGGTCGTAACCGGAAGAGACCGCGATTACAGGGGGGTTGAATATACTGCAAATTAGGAAAAAAAAAAAACAAAAAACAAAGGCGAGGTAGCGCGGCTTATCATCCCATGCCAAGATGGTGTTGAAAAAAAGGACGCCATATGCATCGGGACTCGAACTCATGTTCTGTTCATCGGACACTTCACCGATGGTGGTGGTGTGATCGTCAAACACCGGGTGGACTGGACAGGTCTCCTCTACACGATATAGACCTTAACTCGATTGTCTTTGCGTCTGATTCTTTCAGGATATGAACGCATGTTCTGTTCAGTACTAGTTACGTGTATGTATATATCATTCAGCCAAAGGGGGGCTGGGTAGCCCTCCCTTTTCACCTGTTGCCTGTTGCACTGATCAGCGGGGAGGAGCTTTCGACGACGAATCGACGGGAATCGATCTGCTGACCTGGAGTCGTCAATTTTTTGGTATCGCGGCGTTCGCCTGGAATGGGATGCAGATCGATTCCCCGGCATATGAGTGACGGATGGAAGTATTTGGCGCAACTTTCAGGCCAGATACGGCGATAGGTACCGCCCGGTAATTATCGCCAGAGTGGCGGGTCAAGTATTTCGTTTACCCGCCCTTGACGAGGGAGCTCGCTACCGTCTTCACCCGAATATAACGCCCGGTCATTAAAGCTGTATTTGGCACAACTTTCAGCCCAGATACGGCGATAATTACCGGGCGCTCTATTCGGGTGAAGACGGATCAATGTTCATGGCAGGATGAGGAGGGGGAGGAGGGGGAAGCGATTAAAGCCAAGAGGAGAGGAGGAAGAGGAGGAAAGGGAGAG
>BFEA01000039.1:3800818-3820700 GCA_003427395.1 Chara braunii
CTTCTCCTCCTCCTTCTTCTTCTTCTTCTTCTTCTTCTTCTTCTTCTTCTTCTTCTTCTCCTTCCTTCCTCCTTCCCCTTCTCCTTCCCCCTTCCTCCTTCCTCCTCCTCCTCCTTCCCCTTCCCCTTCCCCTTCTCCTTCTTCTCCTTCCTTCCTCCTTCCCCTTGTCCTTCCTCCTTCCTCCTTCCCCTTGTCCTTCCTCCTCCTCCTTCTTCTTCTTCTTCTTCTTCTTCTTCTTCTTCTTCTTCTTCTTCCTCCTCCTCCTCCTCCTTCTCCTTCCTTCCTCCTTCCCCTTCTCCTTCCTCCTGCCTCCTTCCTCCTCCTCCTTCCTCCTCCTCCTCCTCCTTCCCCTTCTCCTCCTTCTCCTTCCTTCCTCCTTCCTCCTTCCTCCTTCCTCCTTCCTTTTCTCCTTCCTCCTTCCGCTTCTCCTTCTCCTTCTCCTCCTTCCCCTTCTCCTTCCTCCTTCCTCCTTCCTCCTTCCTCCTTCCTCTTCTCCTTCCTCCTCCTTCCCCTTCCCCTTCTCCTTCTTCTCCTTCCTTCCTCCTTCCCCTTGTCCTTCCTCCTTCCTCCTTCCCCTTGTCCTTCCTCCTCCTTCTTCTTCTTCTTCTTCTTCTTCTTCTTCTTCTTCTTCTTCTTCTTCTTCTTCTTCTTCTTCTTCCTCCTCCTCCTCCTCCTCCTCCTTCTCCTTCCTTCCTCCTTCCCCTTCTCCTTCCTCCTSCCTCCTTCCTCCTCCTCCTTCCCCTTCTCCTCCTTCTCCTTCCTTCCTCCTTCCTCCTTCCTCCTTCCTCTTCTCCTTCCTCCTTCCGCTTCTCCTTCTCCTTCTCCTCCTTCCCCTTCTCCTTCCTCCTTCCTCCTTCCTCCTTCCTCCTTCCTCTTCTCCTTCTTCTCCTTCTTCTTCTTCTTCTTCTTCTTCTTCTTCTTCTTCTTCTTCTTCTTCTTCTTCTTCTTCTTCTTCTTCTCCTCCTCGTTCCTTCTTCTTCTCCTTCTCCTTCTTCTTCCTTCTTCCTTCTTCCTCCTCCTCCTCCTCCTCCTCCTCCTCCTCCTCTGGCTGCACCCCAAGACAGTTATCATCCAAAAGTCCTGGATGCCGTCATTCAGTCTTCTTCTTCTTCTTCCTCTTCTACTTGTTGCTCCTCTTCTTGTTCTTGTTTTTATTTGTTGCTCCTCTTCCTCTTCTTTTTGCTGCCCAGTGGGCCGAACCTACCTGTCTCCAAACCCGTGCGAACCATTGCAGTTTGCAATTGAGGTCGATGTCGGACATACTGGTGCCACCGATGTGAAAATCTTGAATTCGACACAATGCCTCGAAAAGCGTCAAGAACACCTATCTGAGATAGGGTTCACGTAAAGTGGAACTGTTTCCCGTTTCCACTTTGCATGAACCCTATCTCAGCAGAATTCCCACCACCGGGGCCGCTATGATTGTGCTGGTGTCCAACCAGCAGGCTTAGTTCAGATGGTGCACCCATGAACTGTCAAAATAAAAGATCCAAGTTGGACTTTGGCGGATGCAATCCGATGGAACTACCTGGGGCCGTGCAGCAGCTCAGTGATCATCTCTCGACGACCCTTCTGTCCTGTTTGGGGGCTGTTTGTCCCCACCGCCAACTCCTAAAAAGAACTCACCTCTTTACCTATGCGCAATTCCAGCTCCAGATGCAGACCCCTTTTCAACCCCGCCTGTCAGCATCCATAGAGAAAAATGGAAGTAGGCCTTCCTTCTTTTTTGTTTTTTGTAAGGCTTGCCAGCAAGACAGGCCCGGCATGGCAGTCCATTCTCAAGCTGCACGCGTGCCTATCTCTGTTCTTTTCTTTCTTTTATTTTCTTTTTTTCTTTTCTTTTTCTTTTTCCCTTTTTTATTCTTTTTTCTTTTAAACACCAACGACGGGGGGTGGGGGGGGGGGTTGCTGGTACGAGCAGACATCCCCTCCACAGCCCCTTTGTAAACTGGTTGCAGATGCAAACAAAATACACACCAGTGAGCCTAGCTCAGTTGGTACACCCATGAACTGCTGAATAACAGGCCCAAGTTTAAATCCTGATGGACCTTGATGAATGCAAAGGAATAATACCTGGGGTCTGTCAACTCGATGATGATATCCCGTGGCCCTTACCCTCTTCTTTTGTTGGGATAATTTGCGAAATACCCCCATAAGTTGGGAAATATGTCAAAATGCCCCTGAAAGGTGTGGGTAGAGCGGAAATGCCCTTTTGGGCCGAAATCTTTGAGCTGTGCCCCTGGCAGGCGGGTGTGCAGCTTTGCAATCTGGACCTCACCGTTTGGGCCTTGGCCTTTTGCAATACCGCCTAGGAAAAGTTGCCAAGTACTGGGGCATTTTGCAAAGTTGGACGGAACCCGGTAGGGATATATTGCAAAGATGGGGGTCCAACCGACGCCAGGGGTCTTTCACATAATAGTATAATACCATTTTTGTCAGCGTGGCATTCTGCTCTACCCACATCTTTTAGGGGCATTTTGGCATGTATCTCAACTTATGGGGGTATTTTTGCAAACTATCCCTTTTTAAAAAAAATACGCAACATAAATAACTAAATAAATAAACAACTTCTGAAAAGGGGAGAAAGGCAGAGCTGGCACCTGCTTACACCGGTGCCTGCCATTGTTCTCAAGACCTCTTGTTTCGAAAAATGAGGCAGGCGTCTCGAAAAATGAGGCAGGTGTGTGTGTTTCAATGGGCACAAGCTTTTTCTTTTCCTGCCTGCCATCTGGCGGGCAAGGGCTGTTCTCTGCTTTTGTTTTTTTTTTTGCCAGCTTTTTTTGGTTTTCCCCCGCTTGTGCCTCTTGCCTCTCGTCTTGTCTGCGCATGTGTCTCCTCGTGGGCAGATGAACCAGAACCAGCATGGAAATTTGCAGCCTATTTTCCCTTTTTCGCTGGGTACACCTGCTTTCTTCCCTGTTGCACTACTGCCCCTTCCCCGGCCCCAAAATATTTGGAAAGAGCCTCTCGTGATTCTGAACTTACCTGCCTTCTTCCCCCGAATTACAGCGCACCCTCATTTTGACTGTATCCGGCCGGAAACATACCTTGCATACGTTCATTTTCAGGGTGCGTTATGTTCAGGGGAAGACGGTAGGACCATGTACCTGTGGTTATAAGTATGTAGACTGGACTACCCATTATCAAGAGTGGGGCTCTGCTGCAAGCAATGACGGGGGCTATTTAAGAAAATGGCGCCCATTGACCAGGGTTTCCAACGTTAAACCACCAGTGCCCCAGGGGTCTTAGGCCCCGTCTTACGCAAATGCATATGGACCCGCGCGGCACACCGATTCAGCCTCTGCGTTAACGCCTAAAAACGTGGTAGGTACTGGGGTTTTCTCAGCTATTGATGCTGACATTGCTGAGCCTAAAAACGCCCTGCTCGGCCAGCTTTGCCCAGCCTGAATGCTACTGGTACCAGCGCATGGAAAAAAGAGGACGGTACCGGTACTGCCCTCTGTGAAACCCGTCTGCTGGAGCTCGGGCCAGCAGACGGAACACAAAGGAGGCCGTCGTTTTCACTCATGTAAAAGAAGTGGAAAAAAAAAGGAAAAAGAAAGTTCAGGAAGATGCTGACAGGGAACTGAATGCTCCCCACCTCTCACGGGGAAACGCTGCAAAACAGCAGAGATTCTTCCTTCTGAAAAAGAAACAAAAAGAAAAGAAATAAAATTATAAAAGAGGAATATGAAGATATTGATCTCTTCGAATGTACAACCCCCCAATCTCGGTCAGATACATTCTGGGAAGTGCTAGCATGAAAATGCCCTTAACAGTTCCTTTTCTTTTTTTTTGTTCTTTTTTTTCTTTCATGTCAGGGTATTCAGTGATACCATTAGGTTCGCAGCTTAGGCTTGGATCCCACTGGCCGGCGGGGCTGGAAAAGGCACTTTGCTGCCAGAAGCTGGCCAAAGTTGGTGGAAAGGAATTGGCACATTTCGACGCGACCCCACTGCCGACTTCTGGTGGGGCTTTGGAAACGGCCAGGCTTGCCGCAGTAGGAAAAACAAGAGGGCCCCCTCCCGAATAGGAAAGTATGGATGACCTGCATGGACCGGCGGACATGCTAGGATGTCGGGTGCACGGACACTAGGATGTCGGGTGCCTTGTCCGTGCGGGGCGCCACACGCCATCCACAGCACCGTGCGACAGAGTTGAGAGTTCCAGTGCGGTGTCCCAAACGGGGAGGGGCAACGGGAGCACCAACGGCAATTCTGTTTTGGTGCCGTTGGGGGTAACCCGGGGACGTCAAAACACGTGTGCATGGCGATCAGGAGACCGTAGTCCAGGTCCAGCCTTCCCCGGGTTGGTATCGTGTGGGCTGCTATCCACTCCTTCATACCCAGGCATCTGCCGCAGCGCACCAATCTGTGGCGTTCACCATCAAAGGAGGACAGTGGGGTTCCATAGACGAAGGTGGCTGTTGGTGTCATAGTGCCCATTCAAGTGTTGTACTGGAAAGGAGGCCATGGACGCGTCACGAGGCGCTGCTGTTACACTTCTCGCGGGGGGGATGTTGCACGGTTTTGTGTTTGGATTGTTGGCGGTGGCGGAGATGGGAAGGAGAATGGGCTGCATACGTCGTCTGTGGGTGTTGGAGCGTAGCGGCGGTCTGTGGAAGGACCTTCAGCGAGTGGAGGCTGAGCACGATAAGGTCCTCCTGCGGTCTTGCAGACTCCCACGCCCTCTCTTCTTCAAAGTTCTTGCTCTTATCAGCCCACAGATTGCCGATACCTGCCGGTCAGAAGTTTGCATGCGCGCTGATCAGATGGGCCACCGGTGGCTATTACAGGACGTCCTCACATGGTTTGGGCATGGGGCTGGCAAGTGCTTTGTGCAGCAACGAGGTAGTAGCTGGCGCCATCATCCGAGAGTGCGGCCGCCTGCTAAAGTTCCCAACAGGACAGCGGTTGGAGGAAGTGCAAAACGGCTTCGAGAGAAAAGGCTTCCCCGGCTGTGTAGGCGCAATTGATTGCACACATTTGTATATTGACAAGCCGAAACTAGTGCGATCAGAATGCTACTACCACCACACTGGGGGGTTCTCTGTTGTGGCGCAGGTCGTTGCCGACCACGAGTGTCGGATCGTGAGTGTTTTTGTGGGTTGTCCGGGGTCTGTGCATGATTCCAAAGCTATGCGTATCTCGCCGCTGTTCCGGAACGCTACGGAGGGCAAAGGAGTGTTGGGTGAGGGAGGTTCCATACTACACGACGGCAGACCTGTTCGGCGGTATTTGTTATGTGATCAAGGCTACCCGCTTCTTCCATGGCTCACGACTCCTTTTGGCCGGTTTGCTACAACGTCGGCGGATTGGGAGTATGACGAGAGGCACAGTGCAACAAGGTCGTGCATTGAGCGGACGTTCGGGCGTCTGAAGGCGGTATGGAGGAACTTCATTCGAAGGCACATTTGTAACCTGGAGACCATCTGCAAAGAGTTCATGGCCGTGTGCATTCTTCACAACCTCGTGATAGAGCACAACGTGCACATCGACCCGCCTTTGATGGAAGATAGCAGTGACAGCAATGGCGATGATCACCTTAACTGGAACCGTCGACGACGCCGGCGCCGGCGTCACGGTCGATTCAACTTCCATCTACCAGACTTGAACAGTGAGGCTGTGCTGGAGGACAACCCCACTTATGGCGGTGATCTTGCGAAACGCGTGAGGGCTAGCCTGGTTGAGCATGCGCGTCACCACGTGGCAGTCCACGGCACACCACCGCCATGCCCATGGCGCCGATGATGGCGGTAGTGCTGTTGTGTCCATCTGCACGGTTGTGTGAGGCGACGTGGTTCGGGAGGGCGTGAGGTTCGAAGAAGAGGTAAAGGGAGATCATGGTCAGTCCAAGAGTGGGTGGGTGGCGAAATAACTTGTGGCAGTGTAATCGGTCGCTTAGAGATCATGTTACGTTTACATCAGGGTGATTTCAGATTTACAACGCTGAGATTTGTGTTCCTGCTGAAGCAATGTTTTGGCCTTGACAGCAATTTGTTGTTTGCATGTTTCGGAATGTTAATTTCTTTTTTCCATTGTTGGTAAATGCACATCCCCTTGTTTATCTTCCATTATCAAATTCGTGCTTTCATCCATACTCTTCGCTTTGTAGCATGTTCGCTTTATATATTATAATACGTCTATGTACTCTACATTTATGATTACAGATTGCACTGGCCGATAACATACGTATATATACTTTGCATATTGTTTGTCGACATACACGGATATATTAAACTTTATCAACAAATGTTTTTTTTTTTTTTTTTTTTTTTTTTTTTTTAAAAACAAGCTCCATCTATTAGTGGGGAGCAGCACCTGCTGGAAACTGGGTCCAGCGTCCCATAGATACAACCATATCCTCCCTAATTGGCACAAACTAGGAACCGGGCCCAGCGTCCCATAACTAGTACGTTCAGAAAAAATCATCAGAAGATTCCATGAAAACGAGACAAGGAACTACTAGAAAAATGTAATTGGCCTAAGGATGGAATTTTGGAAATTGAGATACCGGGGCCATTACCCGGCTTTGGCTCAGAGAAATTGGAGCTACTGCAGATATGTCTACGCCAACTTCATGATTATGCAAATTAAAAAACGACTCAGAAAAGCCCCCATCAAACCACTTTACTCCACTCCGGCAAGACTGACTGCAGCGGAGCCACCATCTCTGCTGCTGCTATGCCATACTCCCATCCTACCAGCTAGCCCCCTCACTGGTAGGACGCGTGATAACCCACCATCTTCTCCCACTCACCTTATTCAGACAAAATCATCAGAAAATTCCATGGGAATTAAGCAAAATTCCGAAACGACTCGGAAACCCCCCCATCAATCCACTTCACCTCACTCCGGCAAGACTGACTGCAGCAGAGCCACCATCTCTGCTGCTGCTATGCCATACTCCCATCCTACCAGCTAGCCCCCTCACTGGTAGGACGCGTGATAACCCACCATCTTCTCCAACTCGCCTTATTTTCTGTTTGAGGTACCTAGGAACTCTTACAGTCGTTCCAGAAGCATGAGAATAGGCCACAAAGGTCCTACGATTGTTCCAAAAACCTCGAAATCCCACGCAAACCCTTCCAACGTTCTTCCAAAAACTGTCGTACTCTCTACCGATCTCTTCTAGGTCTCCCACCCCCACTTCTGCTGGGTTAAAGGGCACCGCAACTCACCCCAGCTCCGACCAGCGTCGTCCCGACAGCAACCCTTAGTTGTCCCGTGAAAAGCCCACCCCAAGACTTCCCCAGATCTCTCTACCAGACCTCACGCTCCTGCATCGCAGGTTACAGGGCAACACCCCAACACCGGTCACCGTTGTTCAATCGTTCTGGGATCGAACAACCGCAGATCATTGAATATAACAGCATTGAAGCCACCTAGGAAGAGTTAGTAGGGATCCCAAAGTCCTAAAAAAAAACATTCCTAGGGCCACTAAGCACCCAACTCCTTTTGGGACATTCGAAAATCTTTAGAAAAATATAAGAGCGGGGGGGGCAAGACTAAAACTGCCTACTATCCTAGATTCCCCCTTCCAACAGATGGAGCGTCGGTCTAGGCTTTCAGTCCTCGTACCAGAACTCAATTGATCTCATACCCCCTTCTGCTAGGGTAATAGGGCACCACAACCCTCCCCAGTACCGATCAACCTCGTTCTGACGGACAGGAAGTACCTTCCTCCCTCGACAATTCCCTTAGCGTCGAGCCCCTATACAGGTTACAGGGTCAATACCTCGGCGCCAACTACGTCGGACGATCTGGTTATGCCTTCCACCCTGGGCATAACTTCCCAGGCCTCAAACTCCCCCTGGGTTACAAAGCAGATTCTCCAACACCGGCCTGTGTCGTCCCAGCCTCGTCCTTCTAACCTACTTACCCCGACCAACAAACCTTTCTGTTGAAAATCCCTTGCTACCTTCCTTCCTTCGAATCTAGCTTCCCCCTCCTTCGGCTCACTGTGTAGCCATCGAAGTCACTCCTTCCCTCAAAAAACAAAATCCTGACACACTACTATAAGCAGCCACCCCCTTGCCTTCTCTCGAGAAAAGGTTAACCGACCCCCCATTTTTCACCTCAATTTACAAGAAAACCATAAGGCCATCCCAAGCAAACTTCACACCAATCTATAGAGTGCACTTCTTACTAACATATTATAAAAAAAATACCAAAAACAAAAATTAAAAACACATAAAACAGCAACTCAAAAGTGCATTTTCAAGCAATTTTGCCAAAAAACAACTTCATCAAAATTTCAGGATTTTCAGGATGATTAACAGCACAAATTCTAATAACCCAAATGACACCAAATTTTACCCGTTAACCACTTGTGTCCCCACCCGCCAGTACTGATCCGACCCTAAATCAGTCTGGCTAAGAAACAACAATCCCCCAATACCGCCTCCCCCCTCCAAAAATAACACCTCCCACCTTGTGAAACCCTCACGGGGGAAGGCTCCAACCCTCAAGGAAGACCCCACAGATATACACAGCAAGCCACAATTACACCCCTCAAGACCAGGAAGTTCAAACAATCCGAATCAAAATTTACCGCATGGTGTTATGATCAGCAACCATAGGATTTAGACTAATTACTGAGTACAACTAATTAGCACAAAAATCAGACAACTCTATCGATATCGAGATAAGAGATTGGGAATAAGAAAAATAAAAGGAATCAAAGGAAGTTTGAGTCATGAATTCTTAGCATCTAATTCAGGAGATCAATCGAAGATACGTTTTGAAATATTTTGTCCAAGTAGGAAATTGATTTTGATGTCCTCACGGAATTTCGACTCTGATTTCCAGAACCCTAGTTCAAGAAATCACTCAGACCGTAAATGAGGAATTACTAAGCAGAAATCAATTGAGAACAAGTAGGAAATGATTTTGATGTCCTCACGGACTTTCGACTCTGATTTCCAGAACCCAAGTTCAAGAAATCACTTAGACCGTAAATCAAGAATTACTAAACAGAAACAACAAATCGACAATCAATTGAGAACAAAAATTACTCAGACAATAATCAGGAGATACTAAGCCGAAACAGGCAGTAAATCAGAAAGTACTAAGCATTAAAAAAAAGGCAATCTTATTGCCTAAAAAATGGGACAATCAGTAGAAAAATACAAATTACCGATCGAGATCTACTAATTTTTTTTTGAATTACCATCCATGAATTTTTCTATGAGCTTCTTATTAGTCGCCTTGGAGAAGCAGAAGTCTCAATTTGTACAAACCATCACGTAGCTCTCCACTCCCACGACCCCAAGATCCAGCTACTCCGCCGCTGCAGAGTCCAAACTCAACCCCTGCCTCTTCCTGCAGGAGGAGCACGTTCTTCTCCCCATAGCCCATGCTAAAAGCCCCTTGGCACGCCGCACTGACCAGAAGAGATTTAGCGGGACGAAATCACATCCTTGTCACTGCCCATGCGATCGCGTTGTGAGCGTCCACGTCAAACCTGTTAACGCCACCTCACAGAAAGTTCAGCCCCTACCCCGCGGAACGGAGACCACTAGATCAAGAAGAAGAGGAGACGGAGTAGAAAGGCTAGTATAGGAGATCCCCCAACCTGCCACCACCTCCCCCTCCTATCTCGCCTCCACGAAGTCCCCAGCACATGCCATCTCTCGCCAGCACCGTTCCATATCCATCCTGCTACGTCGCGCTGCTCCGTGCTCGCCTCGCCCCTCCATGCTGCGTCGTGCCTGCTACGTCGCGCCGCTCCGTGCTCGCCTCGTCCCTCCGTGCTGCGTCGTGCCGGACGGGGCGCTCCCGGTCGCGTTGCGCCCCGCCGGCCTGGCATGAAAGCGGTACGTGAGTTGGGTTCAGAACGTCGTGAGACAGTTCGGTCCATATCCGGTGTGGGCGTGAGAGCATTGAGAGGACCCTTCCCTAGTACGAGAGGACCGGGAAGGNTGTGGGCGTGAGAGCATTGAGAGGACCCTTCCCTAGTACGAGAGGACCGGGAAGGACGTACCGCTGATGTACCAGTTATCGTGCCAACGGTAAACACTGGGTAGTCAAGTGCGGAGTGGATAACTGCTGAAAGCATCTAAGTAGGAAGTCCACCTAAGCAAAAACATAAATTTTTGAATATAGATATTATATCTCTATAATTATCTATGCTATGAAATAAAAAAATCTATATAGAATAATAGACTACTGATAGTACTTTGATGAATTCTATATAGATACTTTTATCAACAAATGTAAATCATCAACATAGCGAAATATAAAATAGACATACAACATGAAATTATTTCGCTAGCCAATTTTATTTTATAGGATTCAAATGAATTGATGACAATCTCTTTCATATGTAATTTTTCAATACTGCAAACGGAAGAAACAAATACAACCAGCAATCAATAAGTTAACAGTATGTATGTGTATATAATACTATATATAGTTTGTATAGCGAACTCTGGCCACATTGACGAGGCCATTTTGATGACAATCTCTTCCATATGTAATTTTTCAATACTGCAAACGGAAGAAACAAATACAACCAGCAATCAATAAGTTAACAGTATGTATGTGTATATATAGTTTTGTATAGCGAACTCTGGCCACATTGACGAGGCCACGGCCTGCCACCCATGGCCATGGTCTGTGTGGGCGGCGCCGCCATGCCGAAACCGGCACCCATGCTCGTGCATTCTGCGCATGCCCTCACAGCATACACATCGCACACCTGTTGGCTCAGGATATGATGATCACCAACACCATAACCGCCACCCGCTCCCATGTCCTGTGCCGGCGGACCACCATGCACGATGCCGACGTGCATGTTGTCGGCAGAGTGGCCGACATACCCTCCACCGAATGTTAACGGTGGAGAAGGTGCACGCTCAGGGAGATAAGCACGCTCCATGACTGATGGGGACTGACGCACGGCGCTGAATGACTGCGTGCTCGACGTCGGCTGCACGCAAGAGTGGGGCGCTGAATGACATGCACGGTCGTCGTGCATGTCATGAGCCACATTAAAACCGACATCGGCATCACCCGTCCAACGTATCGACTCCATCAGCCCACCGTCGGCTTGGAGACGGGCACAGTGCTGACGAAAGGTGGAACCTTTGGCTGGCGCCCGTCCCGAGGTAGACTACCAACGCCTGGACAGAAGGACAGCGACGACACACAAAACTGGTATGGACAACAACAACACCCCTGCTATGAAGACGACAAGCAAAACAACTGCGTAAGGCTTGGCCGGCGGCTGGAAACGTTTTGGCGTGGAAGGGCGATTTCGGACCCCACTGGGCCGCCATGAATTTTTTGGGGGGAATTCGAATGTCTTTTCCAGACCCCACTGGCATTCTGGAAACACTGTTGGCCGTGTTTCTACATGGCTGGCGGCTGGAAACTCTCCACCAGAAACTGGCGGTCCTTTTCCAAAACGTCCTCCAGCAGGGTAGGGAGTGCAAAGTGCCAACCGTTGGCATCGGAGGCCGGCGAGGTGTGGTACAGTAAACGGGCGTCACGGACATACTTTTGGTCCAGGCCAAAACGGCACAAACAAAGTGCGTGCCGCACGACTCATCGAAACTGGCGGTTGGTGGTCCACTGGTCCATGCAGGCTGTCCGTGCTTTCCTTTTTGGGAGGTGCCCCTCTCGGGTTTCCTAATGCGGCAAGCATGGCCGTTTCCAAAACCCCGCCCGCCAGGAATTGGCAGTGTGGTCACGTCGAAACGTGCCAATTCCTTTCCACCGATGTTGGCCACAAACCGGCGGCCAAGTACCTTTCCCAGCCGCCGGCCAGTGGGGTCCAAGCCTAGATGCCGAACCCCGCCTGGCTTCCGAATATACGGGCACGTGTTTGATTTTCAAGTGGGAAATGTGCTGGTGGTTTAAAACCGTGCACATATGTCTTCCAACTGGACCCCATGTATGCAGTGCAATGCCACTTGGCTTTCGGATATACGGGCGCATATTTGATTTTCAAGCGGGGAAACGTACTGTTGGTTTACAAGCGTACATATGTCTTCCCACTGGACCACAGATGCAGTCCAATGCTTGCATTGCACTTTTTCATCAAATCGGTGTTGAAGAAATTATTGGCAGACGAGGCCCAGCTACGGCGTCTCCAAATTGTCTTCCCACTTGACAAATACTGCAACAGAATTCAGATTTGGAAGTATACGCGCCATCTCTCCTTGTTGGGCAGAGCGCTTGTTTTAACATCAGCTGCAGGCTCGATCCTGTGGTTTACTTTGGCGGTGCATCATCTAGGCAATCAAGCCTATCGAAGGATACAGCAAGTCTCAGGAAGGTTCGTGTGGAAACCTGAAGCACAGGAACAGGATGGGTACATGTCAAAGGTTGCCTGGGAGACAGTAACCTTCCCCAGACACCAAGGTGGGCTCGGGATAGTAGATCCAAGACAGCAGAATTTAGCCTTGCTGGCAAAATGGCCAATCAGGGCCTTAACCTCTGCAAGGGATGAACCATGGTTAGCCCTGGGCCTGCAAATCCTAAGTGATGAATGGTCATTGTTTAGGGATGAGGATGTTTTGGCTTGCCTGTTGATGCCGTCATATGTTAACAAGCAACCAAAATCGAAGTTCTGGCGGGATATTCTGAAGGCTTGGAAGAAGCTTATTCCTTAAGAGAAGGAGCACCCGACTTCAAAAACCTCAGTCTTGCTGGAATGTCTGTTTGAAAACCCGCATATTAAGGACGAGGAAAATAATATTCTCCTAGCCAATGGTTCAGCGGGTCACTTTGGTAAAAGTTGGATAGAAAAGGGTGTCGTAAGGGTGAGAGACATTTGGGATGAGAATAGGCAAGATTGGATTGAGGTGTCCACGTTGAAACAGAAACTACAAAGAATGAGGGGTTCGCAGCAGAAGTTGCAGCATCTGATAAGATGTATTTCAGAATCCTGGAAGAGAATTTTGCGGCTGAATCCCATACCTGTTGAGGGGCTATGGGGACAAAAGATGAATGCAGATGGCTCGGAGGAGTTCTGGCATGTCCTGGGTCCGGCATTAGGAGGTGGTTTCGAAGCTCACAGATGGCACAAGTTTACTGACTCCTCCTTCACAAACGAGATATACCAAGGTGACAAGGTTAATCTGGATCGAATAGCAGATCTTGAAGAAGTGCTAGTTTCGGCGCCTCTTGCTGTCAGAAATGCACCAGTGGGCGTTTTAAGGAGGAAAGTGATATCACAAGGAAGGCCGCTCGGCTCATTAGGAGTGAACCCAGAGCTTGTGGGTTGGCTAAGCTCTGAGAAGCAGAGGGTCGTAACGATGCTTGAGTATAAGCCGAAAGTAGGCACGGAGTTTCTCAGACAGAAGATAAAGAAACACCTGTTTGCCACTGTCATTAAAAGACGCTCAGAACAGGACCTTCTGAGTACAACTCCAGACACAATGCGGAGCTTTTGGGTGGATTTGAAAGGCCTCCCATCCCAGAAGCTTGCTAGTATGCTGTGGTTGCAATCGTTGTTAGCTACAGCATCAGCAGTTTGGTTAGCTGCGAAGGGAATGGAAATATCTACTGTCTGTCCTAAATGTAGATGGGGATGGGAGACTACAAGACACCTATGGCTAACTTGTCCAGCTACAAGGCGCGTATGGGACTGGTGGATACAGCATTGGAAAACCTTCACGAATAACAGTTTTGAATGGTCTGATGAATGGATAATGACTGGGTGTGGAAAATGGGATGCTGATTGGAGGTACGTGGCCCAAGTAGCAAGAGCAGTGGTCATGAAAACAATCTGGGATGATAGGAACAACCAACTGTTCCGAAATCAGTGTATGTCGGATGTACAGATCAAGAAACAGATAACGGCGGAGCTGCGGAGGACCATTATCAGCGACTGGAATCGACGAACATTATGTGGCATCAATCAGAATCAAGTCAAACGGTTTAAAGAGACTTGGGGGAGGAACTCTATTTTGGTGACTGTAGATGACAGGGGAAAGTTGTCCTTTTGCTCTTGGTTATTGACAGCGATAGGTCATGGGGAACGTTTTAGTTCCCCACCTTGAGTCATAGGCTGCCTTTCACCCTTCTTAAGTCTCACTCGGGTTTTTGCGGTAGAAGGTTAATTTTAGTAGTGGTTGGTGGACATGTAGGGAGTGCAGGGGCAGGCCCGGATGCCCTGTGCCTTCCCAACCCCCCCCCCCCCGTTTTTGTAAGCTTAAAGATTACTTTTTTTGCCTTTTTTGGAGAAGTCTGGAGAGTCAAGACAAGTATGGGGACGCTGGACCCGGTTTCCAGTATTTGAGCCGATCCTGGGTAATGGCCACACATGGGTGGAGGGCAGGGAAGGAAGGTATAATGGCAAGTGAGATTGGAGAGGAATGCAAGGGAGTCCAGGCCTGCTAAGTCGGGCTTGTACAGGTTTACTTGGTAAGACCATGAATCTTCACGCCTGGGTCAGTAGCGAATGAATGCGGAACGCCACTACGAAAAAAAAAAAAACAGTTCGAAGCTCGCGAATCCTTGGAAGGCATCTTTGTTAACTTAGGCTTGTGTGAATTGTGGTTTAAACTTTAAACCACCCGTACCTTGGCCCGCTTGGGAGAAAAAATGCGGCAGTGGCGGTTAACACGGAAGTGCATGCCCACCGCAAAATGCCTGACGATGGCGGGCAGGTACATCCATGTGGAATCGTTGTTTTGTGGCGCGGAGGGCAATTTCAAGTTCAGGCCCGCGGACGATGTACGGGCCAAGTACTGGCGGTTTAACGAAAAAAATCTGACAAAACTCAGGGACATGGCTTGAGTGCTCATCTTCCAGAGAACATATTTACAACATCAAAGATTCAAAACCCAAAGCAACTCATGGCAAATTCCCCTCAACAATGGTGTATTCTCATTTCATGTCCCCCTGTAAATTGGCTGAGTGCAACTGCACCAGACAAGTACATAGGGGAAACATAATACTTGAAAAAAAAAAAAAAAAAAAAAAAAAAAAAAAAGGAAACATAATACTAAGCTGAATAGTTGATAGATTGGAGCATGTTCCCAAAAAAAAAAAAAAAAAAAAAAGGGGGGGGGGGGGCATAAAGGGCGCTAGGGGGCGACTGCATCTTCTAATGTCACCTCCACTTGCTCTGGCCCGGCAATGTTTCAGGCTGCTCAGATTGGGCTTGCACTGAATCACAACTGGGTTACCCTCCTCTGGGCTCATGGGGTTTGTGTGTTTTTTTGTGTTTTTTTTTTCCTGTGTGGTCATGGGGTTTGTGTGTTCCACCCTTCTTTTTTTTGAACCGCCAGCACTTGGATGGTCGGCCATTAATACGCCAGCCATCGCTACAGTGGTGCAACTGCAACATTACCACTTGAATCAATTTATCCTGGCGCTGCAGGCCCGTTGATCCCAGCACATTGCAGTGCGGTGACGGCCATGACTTTCGGAAATATTGGTAGTTAAGGCCACCAGTACTTGGCCCAGCTATCGGCCGCGGAGAAAAATAGAGTAGAAACGTTTCTAGTTGGATGAATTTGGGTGCTCCTGTAGTGGCCCGTACGTTTCCTAAAGTCGCGTAGTGTTAACAGGCACGACTTTAGGAAGTACTGGTGATTTAAAGCCACCAGTTAGTTCACACAAGCCTAAGTTGACGAAGCTATACCTTCCGAGGCTCATGAGCCTCCAACGGGGACGTTTTAAACCACCAGTAGTTTTCCCAGCTAGTTTTTCAGAGGCACGCCACAGGTAACGCGCTGGCCTGAAACGGAAGGGCGGCCGCGGCGGCCGCCAATAAATCAAATCGGCGGCCAGTCTTGATTTTCGGGCCGGCGCGCCGTGCCCGAGGCCGACATATGGGAAAGGTCCCGGTGGTTTAATAGTGGCCTTCCATATTCACTACCGGCCAGGGCCCAAACCAGAAACCTCTTACCGCATATTATACCGCTACAAGCTCAACTTAGACTCCGGGGACCTGGCGGTTCAAACCGCCAGTAGTAAACACCCAGGCAAACCTGAGAATCTAAACCGAGTCATCCGAAAAGTTGCGGTGAACAGTGCTACTGGACTGAAATGGCTGGCGCCGCTGGCCAAAAAGGGGGCAAAAAAAGAAGATGCTAGTGTTTCGGCAAAGCTTGCCGCACAAGGGGAGTCCACCTCAGCAAAAGGAGGCTCAGACCACCTCAACGAAAAGAGGCGCAGATGTAACTCGTGGTCTAAGGTTTGAACCCAGGTCACCTTCCTCCCCTGCAGCTGACCCAAGAGCACAGATGGCAGAAAAAGGGTTGCCATGTCTTCGTTTTTTTTTGTAATTGAACACCACCTTACCACTAGGGGAGGGTGATACAAGCACCACCCCCTAGTGGCACGGTGGGGTGCTCCCATCCGATCTATATATTGGTGGGGAGAAGCACCTGCTTGAGGACAGATGTGGCTGCTAGGGGTTCCCCGTAATACTATAATGACAGAAAAAAAAGGCCTGAAAAGGCTGTCCTGTCCAGATTCAACAGGTAATTGAATTGGTTCGGGTAGGCGTCCGACCTTTTCAGAGGCCGAAACGAAATGACGGCCGCCGATCAGATTTATCAATGGCAGTCGTCGTCGGGCCCGACCTCCGAATATTCAGGAGTTTGGGAAAACTGCCAGTTTTTCCCTATTTTCCCACGCGGGAAATGCACAAACTGACAAATCATTCACACGAAACATACATGCACAGACACGCGTATTTCGTAGCCAAACAAGTCTGGCGATGGCAACAGAATTTATTCAAATGCTTAGCCACATATGTTCGCAGTGGTAGCGAATTTCCCCGTGCCTCGCTCATCAAAGCATTCCGCGCTGAACTTCTCCCTAGTACTCTGACCAAACTCCCCACTTCCCACATAAGAAAGGCGTATCGCGCGTCATCCGCCCTACCCGCCTACGATACTGTTGTCAAGAAGGACGAGCACTGACACACTCCGTCCCTATATACTACGGCCGCGACAAACCAAATTACTTCCTACCTACGTAATACGTACGAGTTCACTCCTCAATTTCCAGATCTCATCGCGTTTCTCCGCGAAGGCTCCGACGACCTTCGAGAAAACACTGTCGGGAAAACTCTTTGCCCGATATTCTTGCCTCAGGAGAAACACCTGTACCGGAATCCCGGTCCGATCCGTCGAGTTCCGGTCCATCCGATGCAGGCTCCCTGCTATCGCCGCGAGCTTCTGCTTACGACTTGTCCAGGACTTAAAATCCTGGCCAGTTTTATCACCAATGTTTTTTTTGACCAAATGGTCCTTTCGTTCTTAACCTTCTGCAGGGACCCCAAAAACGGAAAAGACTTGCAGACCCTCAAACGGCAACCCAAGAAATCCCATTCCCCCGACCGATCATCTGTTCTTTTCAAGGTGAGATTCCGTGGGTAGCACTTTTCAAACCTGCCCACGCGGGAAAGGTACTAGTGGTTAAAAAAAAAAAAAAAAAAAAAAAAAAAAAAAAACTGGGTCCAGCGAGGTGTTTTGTTTTTCAATTTCCAGAGTTAGCCTTAAAAAACAAAAAAACAAAAACTGGGTCCAACGACGTCCTGAATGACATATGGAGCTTTTCCACTACATAGAGCCTCGAGGGACCACTCACCAAAACACGTTTTTGGTGTGTGTCACCACCACACTCAGTTGGCCTGCAAAACAACACTGCTCTTTTAGGTGAAATCGAACTCAAAAAAAAAAGAAAAAGGAAAAAAAAGAGTGCTAATTAAAAAAAAAAAAAGTCAGTGACGTCCTTTAGCTGTAGAGATCTGTTAAGCCTTAATCGCGGCCGTCGTTGCTTGGTTAAACTGAAGCAGAGGGGTCGATTAAATCTTCTTGACAGTATATCACTTGGACTTTGGCTTGGGTTACAAGAATACACAAGGCCCAAAAAAAAAAAAAGAAAGAAAAAAAAAAAAACGAATGCACAAGGCAAGACACGTCCTTTAGCTGTAGAGATCTATTACCACAACACCCTGAAAAAAAAAAAAAAAAAAAAAAAAAAAAAAAACCTTGCTCGCGGCCCTCGTTGCGTGGTTAAACTGAAGCTGGGTTCTGTACCCTTGTGCATGGTTACCTCTGGGTTGTTAGTGAGGAATTCCCGGACTAACTGTTCATTGTTCTTTTATAATGCATTTCCTGTGTCTGTTTCCCGAAGAAAAAGAAAAGGAAAAAAATCATTTCGCACAATTGGTGAGTTATGGAGCGAGGCCCTATGCAGGTCATGGAGGTTTGTAGACTGCAATGCAAAAAAAAAAAATCACCCACACCAGATTTTCTATTTTGTATTCAAAAAAAAAAAAAAAAAAAAAAAAAAGATTTTCTGTTATGCGACCGACGGTGGTTGTGCAGGTTGGAAAGCAAAAAGGTTCGGCGAAAAAAAAGTGCAAGAGTACACTTTGCACGGCCGTGTGTGAGTGCAACTGCCATCACAAACTAACACACAGTAACTTCTTCAGAAACATTCTGCACCGGAATAGAACGTCCGGTATTTATAGCTGCATCTGGACCAAATACGGCTATCACAGGGCATTCTATTTGGGTGAAGACGGGTAGTTGCAGTCCACATGCAGCCGTAATTTCAGCCAGAGACATCCGCTAAAGCCCTACTACTGTGAGTTCTCTCTATACCTTCTTCCCCCGAATACAACGTGCGGTCATCATAGCTGTACGTAGACTGAAAGGTACCACAAATTCAGCTATAATCAGCGTAGTTTGTATTCAGGGGAAGACTGTAGGAGTGGCCTGAAAAGGGAGGACCTTTTACCCATCCTTGAGTGTGTGAGGGAGTGTGTGATGCTGACAGATGTAGTCAGGAGTTGTGTACTTTCTCTTGTTAAAAAAAAAAAAAAAAAGAGTTATCATTTATGTACTTAATGGTAGTGGAGCAGGGGCGAGGTCCCGCTAGCAAAGCGGATTGGATGAAGCGCCTGAATCTGGATGGGTTTTAAGCAGAGATGCAGAAAACCAGATCAATGCCGATCTTCTGCATCTCTCCACGAACACGTCGAGATTCAGGCAGGCACTGATTCCAATCCTCTTTGTCAGTGTGGGGCCTTGCCCCAGACGTGGTTGTGCACACTAGTCTGAGGGCATACTCATGGCCTTCGCAAAATCATTTCCCAAATCTTCTTTTTTTTTTGCACAATTGGCGCAAGTGTTAAATGTCAGTATGGCCTAATACTTTTTTTTTTTCTTTTTTTTTTTTGAATGGCCTAATACATCATAAGGTGCTACACCAGGTTCTCTTCCTCAGGAATATGGGCCCTCGCTCCACTAAAATGTGCAAACGAGAGTGAATCTTCCGCTAGAACATGGAAAGGTACACCACCATGATTTTTGTCTTTTGTGCATTTCGAGAGTAGTAGAGCGAGGGGCCCTATATCACACTTCCACATTCCCAATTGAATCTGACCGTAGTCACGGACAGATGCATTCGTTAGTAGAGTGAATAAGTATGCCCCAAACAATACTTTTACTGAACATTTATAAAAAATTTGGACCATTTCTCGATTTATGCGTGTCTTCCTTGCGCAGGGGCCATGCTAATCTTCTCTCTCTGTATCGTTCCAATTTTAACGGATGTCCCGAAGGACTTTACTGAACATTTACGTTGTCACAAGCAGTCGCCCCGGAATAACGGTAACCATCTGCGCAATTCAAACAACAGCGAAATGTACTTAAAAAAACATCCCCTGAAAAATGGAATGAAAACGAATTTAATGCATTTTTTCTGAATGGGTCTAACTGTAAAAAAACTCGTAAAATTCAGCCAAATGCCAGATACACAAAAGCTTCTACCTCAGATAGCATCAGTTCTTCTAAACCATGTGATGGACAGATGGAGATGCATCTGGTTGGTTGGTTGAGGGGGTGCGAGAGAGAGAGAGAGAGAGAGAGAGAGAGAGAGAGAGAGAGAGAGAGAGAGAGAGA
>BFEA01000039.1:3862170-3877784 GCA_003427395.1 Chara braunii
GGGGGGGGGGTGCATCTGGAGGAGAAGGGGGAGGACCTGCAGGAGAACCAGGGGCTTCATCGCAACCTGGACTTGGAGCCTGGGGAGATACAAGCGTTGACTCCAGACAACACCAGCAGCAACAACATGGTATGCCAGCCGGAAGGAGATTGGAAGAACGTGAAGACCATACTATGCCTCCCTTCCTCGTTTTTCCACTCATTCTGGCGTGGAACGAGGAAGAGTTGAGCCTGCTCACGGCAAGGCAAGACAATTCACTACTCTACATACCTCACGTCTCTTGTGACACTGAGCCAAACATAGATGAAATCATAACAGAGATTCAAAAATGGTTGGGACCAGGTTATCGACTGCGCAAATGGCTCGAGGTCCAATGGATCAAGATTCCGAAGACTTACCCAAATGGAGAAGATATAGCACTTCTCTTCCTCTTCGTTGAAGCTCGACGACCTGAGGGGGGTCAAGAGGTGGCAAACATGCCTGCAGCATGATGGATACCTTGGCGGAATTTTTCCGCCCCAGATAGCCCCACCACTTGCACCACACAGCTTGGCGGATTGTGGACAACGGAGCTCCTTCACGAGGTAAGCCGCTGTATGCCGCCTCAGTTCAAGCTTTTTGAACCAGGCTTCGCGGGACTCATGATGCAGAAATGGGTTGACTAATTCTAGCTGTCTCTCAAGTGAATTTCCCTACTAACATTTTTTTTTTTTTTTTTTTTTTTTTCTTTTGCTTTTCTTTTCGCCTTTTCTTTTCATTTTTCCCTCTCTCTTTCCTTCTTTTTTACTTTTTTCTCTCAGCACCCCTTTTTTCACTAATCTCCCCCTTCCTATTTAATCCTTAGAAGATGGACAAACTGAAAGTGTTATCTTGGGATGTCCGTGGTCTGGGAACAAGACAGGTGGCATACAAATGTTCCCTCATAAAAACAGTGGCTAGGAACAACAGTGCAGCAATTGTCTGCCTACAAGAAACCAAATTGGACAGACAGGCAATTAACGCACAATTATCCTGGTGGCGTGGTGCACAATTTTGGGCACCCGCAGTGGGCACAAAAGGTGGGGTTGCTATACTATTCAAACCCAACCTACCCATCACCTTTTGTGACTATTTCTGGGATTGTGAAGGCAAGTGGATATGGGTTGTTTTTGAAATGGATGGACTGCCCCAGTGGATCGAAAACTCAGATCCACCTTTTTCCACTTCCTGCCGGGAACAACCCCTTCAGTTGACCGCCTTCTACTTATCGGTGATTGGAATACAGTTCTCCAACCCGATATTGACTCCACCTCAATGCAACAACCCACCTCTGCAGCATTGCAATTGACTGCGATGGCTACGCAGTGGGAATGGACAGATGCTCTTCGCCATTTAAATCCGCATGATCCCATTTTCACTTGGATAGGGACTTCTCTCACTGCTACACAAAGACTGCCTCGTAGCCGGTTGGATATCTGTTACCTCACAGTTGCTTTGCTGCCATTATTACAACAGGTGGAGGTCCTTCCCTCCCCCGGCTCAGACCATTTGCCTTTGTTGGTCACTCTCAAACGAGGGCTCCACATCACCAAACACCGCGATCTTGTTCGCTTACCCTCTTGGTTAAGCACAGACCAAAAATTTATAAAGCAGGTATTGGAAATGTGGAAATAAGATCTTACCACTATGCCGCCTCAATTCTTACCCCTCCGCCGGTTGAAGGCACTTTTGGACTCCCTTGCTCGACACGGAAGAACCAAAGTTGCCCAGATCAGGAGACTGACCCGACTGAACCAACAATCTTACTCCCTTCAAGACACTCTTAATCTCATGGCTGGTTCTACTCTTTCTGACTCTTCTCTTCTAGATCTATACAAACTTCATTTCTCTTCTTCTTTGCAAATGCATCAGCGCGCACATGAATCTTCTGCAAAACGCATGAACCGCAAATGGCTAAAAACTGGGAATAAAATGACGAAAGCACACTTTGGGCGGGGCCGAGCAACAGACTCCGACAGCCTAATTCTAGAATTGGAACACCCATTTGATGACTCCCTGCCACATGCCCACACTACCGATCAAATTATGGCTTATGCTTCTGAATTTTACACAATCTCTTCACAACACGCCTCACAACCGATCAGATGGAAACTCATTGCCAAACTCATATTTGGCCTGCACTTCCGCCTGGTCTCACAGATCAACAAAAAACAGTTGTGAATATACCTTTCACACACTTAGAGATCAGACAAGCAATCCGACAGTTGCCCCAGGGTAAAGCACCAGGCATAGATGACCTCCCCACGGAACTATTACGACAATGTTCTTCCTCGCTCATCCCAGAGGTAACCAAACTATTGACAGCGCTTGTTGAAGGACACCCCATGCCACACATGCAGCTACAAGGGATCCTCACTCTCATCCATAAAAAAGGGGCAAAAACTCAAATACGCAACAAACGACCCATCACTCTAACAACGGTTCTTTATAAAATTGTCTCAAGAGTACTAGCCAATCGTATCCAAACAGTCTTGCCTGATCTGATTCACGCTGATCAGACGGGTTTTTTGCAACGCCGACAGATATTGGACACAATGATGGCAGTAACTCAAGGCATGGAGTACATCAATAGGACAGAAAACCCAGTCGGTGTTTTGCTTCTAGATTTTGAAAAAGCTTATGACCGGGTCAATTGGGATTTTCTGTTTTTTCTTCTCCACCGACTCAATTTTGGGCCAAAGTTCATCGCCTGGATGCGAGCACTTTTACTGGGTGCCACCACTCGCCTGTATATCAACGGCAAACTATCTCAATCAATCATTTTGTCAAGATCGGTGCGACAGGGGTGTCCTCTCGCCCCATACTTATATATATTATATATTGAGGCATTGCATTGTATGATCCGTGCTGACCCTTGTGTCATTGGATTACGTTTCCCTCCCTTCCAGCATGCAAAAGGACAATCTTTTGCAGATGATACATCGCTCTTTCTTTTGCTTCAAGACCAAGTATTTGATGCCCTCAAACGAACCATTCTTCTCTTTACCACAGTCTCTGAAGCCAAAATCAATTGGCAAAAAACAGTCTTGTTGGTACCTTCACACTGCCCTCCTCCTGTCCATTGGGGTCTCCAAATAGCAGCTTCTACTAATTCTCAGCGCTTGCTGGGATATTATGTCAATTTTGATGGACATATCGGCAAACCCACAGATCAACTTATAACATTTATTAATGCAGTATTTGCATCTTGGGTGAAGACCAAAGGTGCAGCCTTATACGGACGAGTACTAATCATCAATAATGCCGTTTTTTCTAAACTGTGGTACGAACATTCTATCCGTGCTTTGCAACCTACTGTCTATAAACACCTCAAGAAAACAGCTACAAACTATATTTGGAAAGAAAAAACAGCAGAAACCTCTTTTCTTTCTAAAGTAGTTTGGAACAAAATCATACAAAAAAAAAATAAAGGTGGTTTGGCTGTACTAGATCCGGATCTGCAAACCCGGACCCTTCTCACTAAATGGCCAATCAGACTACTATTTGCAGAGGAATCTGCTGCTTGGAAAGCTTTAGCAGAGACCCTATTAGCCTTTGATTTCGGACTAATTTCTAACCAACCCCTAGTCTCTTTGGCGCTGTTCACAGACGAGTACTGTCGGAAACGAGCATTGTCACCCCTCTGGCGAGGCATAGTTGGTGCTTGGAGGTCGATCCTTCCAAATAGGAAAGCCCCTGTTCTCCAATATGACCGCCTATTGACTCAACCTATTTTCAATAACCCATGTATATTGAGTTCAGACGGTGTTCCTTTCCCTCTGCTCGGTGTAGCAGCCTTTGGATGTTCTTGGATGTCCCGAGGCGTTGCTACACCGATGCATCTGTGGGATGAATATACAAGAACCTGGAAAGACGAACTCCAGATCCAGCCCCTACTCCACGGACTGCATGACTGGCGGGCCCACTTAACTGCTATCCAGCAAGCAGTTCCAAGTACCTGGACCACTGTCCTTGCTCAACGAACTTATTTATCAGGGGCCTGGTTTCGAGATGATACAGAGCAACCCACCAACCACTTGTGGAGACTTGAATCTCAATTAACAGACACTGACTGGGAACTGACAGCATGGAAGCTACGCACTGGACAAAAGGGACTGGGAACCGTCCTGCAGCGGTCTTCCGTTGCCTCTATCTCGTCTGATCTCACTCATATGACTGCGGTGAGTGTCCTTGAAAACAACCAGGGAAGGATCCCCTCCTTTTATCCTTATAGAATAGACACTGCAGCTAAAGATCTGACTCTAGATCCCCGGGATTGGTACTGGACTGACCCTCGCCACCCTGATCAGATGCTTTCTCTTAACCAACATTCCGCCCGCATGGCCTATGCAAAACTTCTGCCCGACATTGACGTGGACTGGGATGTTATGACTAAATGGCGACGACTGGGAAGCCAACTTTCTCAAGCCAAACTTACAGCATTTTGGCGTTTACTACCTACTCTAACAGTAGCAAAGCATGCTGGTCTACTCTGGTTGATCATGCACAATGCCACTCCCACTGCTGCTTTTTTGTACCGTCKAAGGAAARMAGKYACWCCTTTYTGCACAKTCTGCTCCACAGGACATCTGGTAGAAGATCAACAACATCTATGGGTTACATGTAAATATGCCCGAGAAGTGTGGACAATACTTAAGAATGCTGCTCTTCTCCCACATCATCACGGAGACCTCTGGTCCAAGGAAGCTATTCTTCTGGGTACTGGGTTACTGGCTTTCACAAAACCTCAAGCATATGTATATGAAACCATCAGGGCAACAGTGCTGTGGCATCTGTGGCGACATCGAANCTAAGTCACTGGTTACTCAAAATCATGGCTATTCTGTTGAGTTTTCCTGTTTTACAATTGCTATATCATTTTCAATATTCAACAGTCAATTGTTTGACTATAGGAGTAGGAAGTCTAGTTTTTACTCTTATATGTGGTATTAATATAATATATATTGTCAAATAGAACCGCCCGGTAAACCGTAGGCAGAGAGGGAGAAGAGGACATATATATATATCATATGTATATATTATATATATTGTCACAAAAATATCAGAGCGCAAATGTGAAAAAAAGAGAAAGAAAAAAAGGAAGAAAAACAGGAAAAAATGAATTCAGTTTTTTATCTTCTTCCTTATAACTCCCCCTTGCGTACAAGGCTGCCCACGTGGATGTGGTTGAGCGGCGGCTCCCCCCACCCCCGTGTGTCATGTCGACCCACTTGCACACAGAATCGACACCACGGGACAGCTTGAGATGCTGGTAGGAGCAGTCGCCTCAAGCTGTCCCAGGGTGGCTCCATCTATTGGTGGGGAGCAGCACCTCTGCTGAGAAGCGGGCCCAGCGTCCCCTGTTACAATTGCTCAATATAACAATATTGACTAAGGGTCGACTCCAATTCCTCCTTATTTTCCAAGATAAACGATAAATCTGATAAAATAAGAAAAAGAAGCCAAGACACCCCTTTAAACCCCTCTAAACTCGTTTGTATCCCTTTCCTCTTTTTTCCTCTTCTTCTTCCTCTTCTTCTTCTTCTTCTTCTTCCTTTTCTTCTTCTTCTTCTTCTTCTTCTTCTTCTTCTTCTTCTTCTTCTTCTCGTTCTTCTTCTTCTTCTTCGTTCTCCACCATCTTCTTCCCTCCACTATCTTTGTCCCGCTGTGATCTTCTTCCTCTTCCTCTTCTTCCCTCCCCATCCCAAGCCGGCCCCCCCCACACCCCCAAGTAATCTTCCAAGTTTTCCAACAAGAAAAATGGATTCTGCCCGGGGGGACCCGCTCCTTTCAGCCCAAGCCGAGCACAACTAGTACCCTAGCAAAATGTTCCATGTATGGAAACTTGAGCACAATGGCTGGTGTGACCGGTCAGTTCAGTTGCTTGGGTAGGCTCATTCAGTTCAATTTTGGATTGTTTCACTTCCAGTTAGTTGGTTGGGTTCCTATTGACCCAACCATTTGGGTTCTGAACGGGACCATCTGAACCGGACCAGGTTCAGATCTGTCTCTTATACACATCTAGATGTGTATAAGAGACAGCACCTGACCATGCCACAGGATCGGAAGGGAAGTAAAAGTTCGGATATGGGATGCTGGACCCGGTTTCCAGCACAGTGGTGTCAGGCTCAATGATGTATAAACTTGTAAAGATGTATTCAAGGGACGCTGGACCCGGTTTCCAGCAGGTGATGCTCCCCACCAATAGACGGAGCGGCCCGCCAGGCAAAACCTCAATCCCGGTGGTTCTCTTACCACCACCAGGATGAAGGTCTTGCACGAGGGCCTTTGTGAAAAAAAAAAAAAAGAAAAAAAAAAGAAAGAAACATTCCTGCCTTTGGGAAAAAAAAGAAAAGAAAGGAAAAGAAAAACAAAACCATCAAAAAACATGATAAGAGAAAATTTAATAACGTTTAGGCCTGTCTTTAACGTTACATGGCCACAACGACATGTGTATTCAATGTGAAATGTCACGAGGGGTGACATCGTTACGGCGAAGGAGGGGGGCTACACCTTACTCCCCCCTCAACTGTTTTGTTGAGAATGATCTTTCTTCCCCGCTTTGTTTCCCCCCCCCCCCAAAGATATCTTCCAGAGGGGTACCCATTTTCGGGGTGATAAGAGAAGCCCCCCTAAAGTGGATCCCTTGAGCTGAGGCTCCTGTCTATAAGTGGGAAGCGTCACCTGCTGTAAACCGGGTTCAGCGTCCCTGTATCATCACTTGCACGCACGAATCAGTGCATGCGTACAGTTGTGATCTTTACATCTGACCTATTGGCCCGTTCCGGCAGGCATTTGTTTACTACTGTACATTTTCCTCTCCTATACCCTGGCCCCAATCATCGACAATCATTGACAATGATCCCATCCCTGCGCGCTAACTTCCAGGCTCCATTTCCACACTATCTACCAGAGTTCCTCATTCACCCTCTGGAGATCGAATCTTGGCCGGCATTCCGTGGGTGGGGTGGAGGGTTCTACTGAGGGGGTTGGTTGGGGAGAGCGGGGGGGCCCTGAGGTCAAGGTAGTCGAGACAGGGGAAGACCATCCAGGTTCTGCAGTCCACCACAGGAGGACATGGGATGGACAGAACAAAGGTGTGATAAAAATAGGAGAGATAGGAATGGCAGGGGGACTCGAGGAGTGGGGAAGGGGCGTCCGCAAACGTTCTCCGGACCAGAAGGTCCGGGCTGTCGCCGTTTAGACAGCAATAACTAGGAATATGATCAATTAGATAGTTCTGTTCTGAATTGTTGGGAGTTATGGCTTGTAGCAGCTGTTTTATTGGAGGACTTTTGGCTTGTTTGGCTTTAAATTTATGGGCCTGTGGCATGGTTTTTGTTTCCAGAGGTTGGAATTTCAGGGCAGCGATCGAGAGTTGGCGGCCATTTCTGCTCCTAGATCTTTTCTGGCCTCTGTTGGCTCCGTTTTGATCAGTGTTGTTTTGATGACTCTGTAAGGAGTCCCCAGCCAAAAGGCTGTAAGCTAAACCGGCTGACGCTGCCGGGATAACTCCCGGTCGAATTGTGAGGTCCCTGGCCACTTTTCTGCTTGGAATAAATGATTTTATGTGCCCCCCCAAAAAAAAAAAAAAAGGTTTCTTCCCCACTTAATGGCTATGTGCATTTTTTGGTGCAGTTGTACTCATGGTACTAAAACGTTATGGCAAGGGAAAGTACTGTTGCACCGGTGTGTTGTCATATTCGCTATACACTAAAAAAAAAGCATGACTGCTCCCCTTGAACTGATTGTAAATTGTAATACCTTATTAATAAATTAATAATTATTATGCTCTTGTACCTTGTAAGGGACGCTGGACCCGTTTTCCATCAGGTGTCGCTCCCCATCAATAGATGGAGCGGCTGGAGCCAAATTTTGCAAAAAAAAAAAAAAAAAAAAGCATGACTGTGCCAGACTGTTCCGTCGGACTTTCACTGACTCATCATGAGGTTGAACCCCAACAGTCTTACCAGGATGCAATATTGTTCCGGTGTTATGGCGGGTGAGCAGGGCTATGCACCCCTCCCTCTGCCGACTCACCACATCGCCCAGAGAGTTGGCAATATTGTTCCGGCGTTACTGCGGGTTAGCAGGGCTACACACCCCTCCCTCTCCCTGCACCCCTGCCCCCCTCTCAGCTGTGCAGTCGAGTATGATGCAATAACCCGCTCAAAATGTGCTATTGTCGTCGGGCAGGGGCCGCCCACAGGCCACAGTAAGGCCCTGCACCAGACCGTACCCAAACAAGGCCCCGAAATGAGGCTTCAGAGGCCCTGCGCCCAACAGTTGACTGAAGAAAGTCAACAGTCGACTGTAGCTCGGACATTGAGGCTCACGAGTCAAAGTCCGCATGGACCCAGTCCAGGCCACCGATCGGACACACACATTTGGCTGTACGCAGGTATCCAGGCAAAATCTGGTCCAGGTGGAAGTCTGCAACTGTATGAGATCCAAGTCAAGTTGCGACTACACCACTTATTGACTCAGCCCCTGCTCATCGACATTCAGTCTTGCACTTGCGGCTCGACGCTGGCATGACGCTGGCACGACGCTGGCACGACGCTGGCACGACGCTGGCACGACGCTGGCACGACGCTGGCACGACGCTGGCACGGCACTGGCACTACGCTGGCATTGTGTGTGACGACGATGCGAGACTGCTGCATTGTGTTGCTGGCGCCTCTCTGTTCTTGGCGCCAGCTGGGGTATTGATTACTGACGTGGCGCTTGCCACATTGTCTTCGACACAAATTGGGGTATCGATGAGGAGGGAGGTCAGGTCTGTGAGATTGGTTGAGAGAGAGAGAGGGAAGCCTACCTGATTGATGCTGTCGACATTGCGCGCTGCAGTGACGTCTTCATGGGAGACCTATGCCTACGTTGGAGTAAGCTGTGATCGGTTTTTGTAAGGCTCGTCTTTGGGACACTGTTTGCTGAAGTGGACAGAGGGGACATGCCTGGAGGAGGAATGGGACATGTGGGAGTTCTATCTTCGATGACCTTGATGGATACTTATTACTTTCTCTTCCACCCTCTAAGTCTAATCTCCCACCTCTCGGCTTCGTCCCTTGGTTACGAGACATTGTACTGTGGATCGCATTCATGATTATTGGAGACATTGACTTGCGCTGAGACATCTTGTACTTCGACGTGACGAGCTTTCCAATGGACTGGGTTCATTCATTGCAATGATGTATCTTCCCCATGTAATGTCTATGTGCTTGTTTGGTGTTATTGCACTCATGCTAAAATGTCATGGCAACGGAGATGACATGTGAAGCTATTTTAAAAACCTGCATCGGGTGTATATGGCAGGCCGCAGACTATTTTGGGTGAAGTTGGTGCATTGTATGGCCCAACTCCCAGGGCTTACGCTTAGTTTGATCACATTTGGGTTATATTTTTGGGTGAAATGTCCCAATTTATGACATATTGGAACATCGAAAAATCAGAAAATGTCTATGTTACAATGCGGGTAGCCCAGGACTCCAGGGGTTCGCCTGGGTCCCATCAGGGTGGACATAGCCGGGCAAGACCTGTGCAGTCCCTGTGCCAAAAAAAGACAGTCTGAAAAAGTGTGAAAACAACATCTGTTGCATAATGACAGTACTAACAATATATATATATATCAAGAATATAATTATATAAATATAATATATCGTCACAATATATATAATAATATAATATATATAATTTATTATTTCATTTTAATTTAGGATTAATTTGGATGTGTATTTTATTCTCATTTCTTCCCAATATGGACGGTTTGTTTCAAAATGATTTTGAAGATGGTACACTCGAATTGTATTGTTGAAGTGGACCATCCACTCGTTTACAAAAGATTTTAATTTCACAACTAAGTCACTGGTTACTCAAAATCATGGCTATTCTGTTGAGTTTTCCTGTTTTACAATTGCTATATCATTTTCAATATTCAACAGTCAATTGTTTGACTATAGGAGTAGGAAGTCTAGTTTTTACTCTTATATGTGGTATTAATATAATATATATTGTCAAATAGAACCGCCCGGTAAACCGTAGGCAGAGAGGGAGAAGAGGACATATATATATATCATATGTATATATTATATATATTGTCACAAAAATATCAGAGCGCAAATGTGAAAAAAAGAGAAAGAAAAAAAGGAAGAAAAACAGGAAAAAATGAATTCAGTTTTTTATCTTCTTCCTTATAACTCCCCCTTGCGTACAAGGCTGCCCACGTGGATGTGGTTGAGCGGCGGCTCCCCCCACCCCCGTGTGTCATGTCGACCCACTTGCACACAGAATCGACACCACGGGACAGCTTGAGATGCTGGTAGGAGCAGTCGCCTCAAGCTGTCCCAGGGTGGCTCCATCTATTGGTGGGGAGCAGCACCTCTGCTGAGAAGCGGGCCCAGCGTCCCCTGTTACAATTGCTCAATATAACAATATTGACTAAGGGTCGACTCCAATTCCTCCTTATTTTCCAAGATAAACGATAAATCTGATAAAATAAGAAAAAGAAGCCAAGACACCCCTTTAAACCCCTCTAAACTCGTTTGTATCCCTTTCCTCTTTTTTCCTCTTCTTCTTCCTCTTCTTCTTCTTCTTCTTCTTCCTTTTCTTCTTCTTCTTCTTCTTCTTCTTCTTCTTCTTCTTCTTCTTCTTCTCGTTCTTCTTCTTCTTCTTCGTTCTCCACCATCTTCTTCCCTCCACTATCTTTGTCCCGCTGTGATCTTCTTCCTCTTCCTCTTCTTCCCTCCCCATCCCAAGCCGGCCCCCCCCACACCCCCAAGTAATCTTCCAAGTTTTCCAACAAGAAAAATGGATTCTGCCCGGGGGGACCCGCTCCTTTCAGCCCAAGCCGAGCACAACTAGTACCCTAGCAAAATGTTCCATGTATGGAAACTTGAGCACAATGGCTGGTGTGACCGGTCAGTTCAGTTGCTTGGGTAGGCTCATTCAGTTCAATTTTGGATTGTTTCACTTCCAGTTAGTTGGTTGGGTTCCTATTGACCCAACCATTTGGGTTCTGAACGGGACCATCTGAACCGGACCAGGTTCAGATGGTCCGGTTGCGGACCGTTGCGTCACAATGAGTTGGGGGGCCCAGGCCCACTGGTGCTATGTTTGTGCCATGCCAGAACTGACCTGTGTTTTTTTTTTTTTTTTTTTTTTTTTGTGGGGGGGGTGGGGGGTAGGGGTAGAAGGGCGACATCATTGAGATAGTGCACTGACCCACACTAGGTAATTCAGAAGTATTTTATTTCATTCATCTAGTTATGCTTGGATTCTATCTCGGGTCCAACTCGATCCAGTCCAATTGGAGCCGATTTAATTGGGCCTAATACGATTGGACCCTACCTGATATGACTTCCAGTCCTATCCGATTGGGTCTGCTCCACTTGGACCCGAACTGATGTGCTTGGACCTGATCCAACTGGTGCCGATGAGGAAAAGGGCCAATTGTCGACGAGAGCTGATCGATTCTACCGGACCGGGTCGGACCAGGCCAAAGTCAAAGTCAAAGTCAAAGCAGGAAAGACTCGCACATCATGGATGGAGGTGAGCGGGCACTGCACTCTGCAGGCCACTGGAAGCTATGGATGAAACCGAGCCTTTAGAGCCTCTAACATCTCTTAAAGTGGTGGACTCCGAAGTACGTATACTGGAATCAACGCTTCCTGTCCGACTGGATTTATCATCATGCTCTTTGAGGTTCAGGATGATCTCGGAGACCAATAAATTGAAAAGGTAACTCTCCTCCTCAAGAATCTTATCTTTTTTGTGCCAAATGAAAATAGCAGCCATGAAGGCAACACCGAGAATGCAGATGATGACTATGCCGGCGGTGTTTGCTGCACATACTCGGCCAGGGGGGCTGCCTGCCTTCCTAAGGTAGTCACGCAGATACATGTAGTTGTTGTTGACTCGGGAGCAAGACTTGTGTCGTGGGGACGCCACATGCCAGCCCATAAGGCACTCCGAGCAGTCGAAGCCTGCCCGTCCTACAAAGCAGTCGCACTCTCCTCCAGCTTCCAAACATCTCCCTCCATGGCTGCATGGCTTTGACAATTCAGGATGGGCCCCTTCATCTCTTCGGATGGACGGGCAGGTTTGCGAGACAAAAGGACAGTCATGTAAACAGCAAGAGGATTCATTAGAACTGGGTGTGCAAGCTTCACCGATCTCGCAAATTCCGTTGCCGCAAATCCCTGTTCTCGCCAGACTCACAACTCGCGCAAGATAGGCGCCGAAGGGTGGAATATCTGGTCCACTCTGCATCCACCCAGAAAGAAGAACAGATACATTGTTTGTTGTTGTCATTGAATGCTTCTCTGGAGAGAATGCGAGAGACAGAAAGATGGAAAAGAGGGACAGGTGGTGCAAATCCCTGTGCTCGCTACAGTCACTACTCGCACAAAATGGGTGCCATAGGGACCTAGTTGCACCACTCGCCATTTGCCAAGACTTTAAATGCATCTGGACAGCCACCATGTCTGCATGCATTCAAAATGCTGGTGGATTGCAAGTGGTGCAACAAGGCCCATAGTGCCTATGATATAACTGGGGCGAGTAGGATAAGACCAATATACTTGATGAGCCCGAGTAGGTACAGGGGACAATTAGGGGACTTCCCTTGGGACCTGTAGAAAGATCGTTTGCGCCTACCGTCTTCACCCGAAAATAACGCCCGGGTGTTGTATACGAATATAACGCCTGGGCGTTATAATCAGTAAATTGGTGGCAACTTCGGTGGGGGCCAAAATTCCGGGGAAAGAAAAATAAAAAAATTTAAAATTCTGTAAAAAAAAATATGTTGTCCACAATTGCAATGCAACCATCTTTCGGCTGAGGGTCACTACAGAATTCCTTATACCACTAGTACCTTTGCCGCTTGGGAAAATAGCGGTCCTCCAGTAGGCGTCCGACCTTTTCAGAGGCCAAAACGAGACGATGGCCACCGATCAGATTTATCAATGGCAGTCGTCGTCGGGCCCGACCTCCGAAAATTCAGGCGATTGGGAAAACAGCCAGTTTTCCCTATTTTCCCATGCGGGAAAGGTACTAGTGGTTTATAAACCCGGAAATACAAAATAAAAACAAAAAATCAAACCGAAATATACCCCTTGGAAGTCAAAACCCCTTTCATCCCCCTTTAAACCCATGTCTATCCCCCTCCCCGCCCTTTCAAACCCATGTGCACTACCTCTACAAGGCACTCTGCCCATGGAACATTCAAATATAACGCCTGGGCGTTCTATTCGAATATAACGCCTGGGCATTATATTCGAAGGGGCGTTCTATTTGAGAAAAAGAGAGTAAAAACGAAAATCTGATCTTTTTAGGGTAAGTTTAATATAACGCCCGGGTGAAGACGGTAGCGCTCGACATACCCATACGACAGGGTTCGTTCAGCCATGCTTCAACTAGGGCTGAGTAGCGTTCCTGCTCAGCCCAGGTGCCTACTACCACTGTCGGGTCAGGTCACTCCTTTTTTTTTTTTTTTTTTTTTTTTTTCTTGAAACAAATGCTCCAGTCTATTCGTGAAGAGCAGCACATGCTGGGAACCAGGCCCAGCGTCCCATATCAAATTGTACAGATCATTGAGAACATTTGAGAACATTGAGATCATTTGAGATACCGGGGCCATTACCTGGCTTCGACTGAGATCAGTCTGTGAATATCTAATGACCTAATAAGGAACTACACATGCAATAGGCTGCCACAGAGGTCCTACGAAAGCTCACAACCTTCAGGATCCCTAACAAGCCCTTCTTTTTTTTTTTTTTTTTTTTTTTTTTTTTTTTTTTTTTTTTTTTTTTTTTTTAAATYAAAAGTCCAGGGTGTTGTAGAGGCTAATTACCAGGCACACACAGGGATCACCGGAAGCACTGAGCCTCGGCCGTCCTAAGATCACGAGGTCACCTCCCAACCCAACCACTCATCAATACTCCCAGCGTATCCCCTACCCTACTATCCTACCTCAGTGTAACCCACTCAGGATCATCACCCAACTAGCAGGTGGGTGACTTGGACCAGACAGCATGACAGGCACCAAGGCTAGSTATTACCCCAGTCCCAGTGGAAGCGGAAKCGGACAGGCCACGCTGTACGGGAACTTCGGACGCCAGGCACTACTATATTCTACCAACCTCGTGTCCTTATACAAGAGACTATAGACCCCTGGGTTTATCTTCGGGGACAGGCTAACTAGCAGTCAGTACCCCAACCAGACAGTCTACTGTCCTTCCCCCAGCTTAACCAAGGCCAGGCGGAACTCAGACTGACAGTCCTACCGTCCTTCCCCTAGCTTGCCCCTATCTTGGCTAGGTGGAACTCAGACCCGCTGGGGTAACTACCGTAATCCACACCCTAGGGACTAAGTCTTTCTAACCCCTCCCTCAGTCAACTGTAGACATATGCAAGCCCGTAGGCCGTATGTATGTGTTCGGAAACTGTGGATGTATGTTTTTAGCCCGTAGGCTACGTATGATATTTGTGTATATATCCAGACACCAGTTGTATACCCGAAGGCAGTATGTATGTATAACGGGCCCGGCCGGACAAMCCCCCCCAAAGTCTGTAACCCAGCTCGAACCCGTACCCTGTGAGATATATCTGCAAGACTCAACCGTATGAACATCAATCAGAGATGGCACGTACGTGTGGTATATCAGACTGGGGAGGACAATCGAACAGCCAAGACCAATACCCCAAGCAAGCCCTTCTAAGACTTTCCAACACAGTCTTACTCCCTGCTGAGCTCTTCCAGGCCTCACACCCCCACCCTGCTGGGTTACAGGGCAACACAACTCGCCCCAGCTCCGACCAGCGTCGTCCCAGCAGCAAGCCTTGGCTGTCCCTTGGGATGCCCACCCCAAAGCATCCCCAGATCTCTCTACCAGGCCTCACGCTCCTGCATCAGCAGGTTACAGGGCATCACCCCAGCACCGGCCAGCGTCGTTCTGGCATCGAACAGCCGCAGATCACTGAGTATAACCGCTCCAGACCGCCTAGGATGGGTTGCTAAGAGTCCCTAGAGTCGTAAGGCATTCATAACAACCACCGACAAATCAGATAGGTGAAAGCTATTCAATCCACCTACGACCATCACCAGCATGGTTGTTTTCAGCAAAAAAACGAAGCTCTTCCAGGCCTCATGCTCCCATCAGGTTGGGTTACAGAGTTGCACCACCTTGCTCCAGCACCGACCAGTATTGCTCCAGTTACAACCCCCGATGACCACTGAGACTGCCCCCGCACACAGCCCCCCAGAGCTCTCTACCAGGCCTCACGCCCCAACTAAGCTAGGTCACAGAGTAACCGGGTCCAGCGTCCCAAATACAGATTGAATATAGAAATCGTCAGCGTCCCTTGACATATAATTCTGAGCAATCTCGATTACTGGGAAACGGGCCCAGTATGTGATAAGATCAGATCCGTACCGCGCGGCTTGCCGTATCCCTGGGGAAAAATCCCGTGGAAGCCCCGAAGTATGGACGCGGATAGAAAGGGGGTTTTCTTTCTTTTTGCTTTTGTTTTCTTTTTGAAACGACTTTTTCATTTTGTTTGGTTAATAACTCCCGCGGGCGAATAGCGGCCGCGGTATG